>VBVQ01000473.1:0-57599 GCA_011636635.1 Tetramorium simillimum | reverse complement strand
TATATATATATATATAAAAGAACAGATTATATCATTTGTAAATATATAAAACATAAGATTAAATTTCGGTATTAAAATTAGAGGCTTTATCATCTCACTCTTTTACAATATTAATTCTTTATCTATTAATTTAAAAATTTAGAAAAAATATATTAATTTTAACGATTGAAAAAAGTAAAATTTTATCGAATCAAATTTTAGAAATTTAAATGAATAGAACCGTAAGTATTTCAATTGAAATATGCACTTAAAAGTAGGCCTCGATAAAATTCCGTTGCGAGATTAATCGAGTATTAAAATATAACATGAACGATATAATAACGTGGCAAATTAATTCTGAAATATTGATTCTTCGTTACGCTTGGACGAGTAAATCTATTCGGTGCCACCCCGCGAAGGTCGAGGCGAACTAAATTCTACTGTCGATGTCAATTGCAGGCTGGACCGGTCTCACCAACACACGCGCGCGCGCGCCCCGATCTACTCACACTCGACGAAAGTCTGTTGGCATTTTCCGCCTGCGAGTCGGCTGTCGTGCTCGTCCGGCGCGCGTTCGCGTGTACAAATTCACAGTCGTTTTATTACTCGCGTCGTGGAAAACGTGCATGTGCGTTCCGTTAGGCGTCTACCTTGTAAACCACCACCGGCCGGACAGACCGGGCCTTGCCAAGTTGACCGTGCGAGAGGCCCGCATTGCCGTCCGACTGAAATTATTTGCAGCGCGCGCGGCGAGGCTGGTACTAATTTATAATACTGCAAACGAGACTTGATAGAATCCATTTGCTCGGAGTAACGCACGGGACCGTGTACGTGGTGGCGCGGGGTTGAAACGAAACGAGGACGTGCGGCAAAATATCGCTTTGACGCGATATAACGCGGGGAGCCTCGATACCAAACTGGTATCTCGCGCACAGTGCGCTGCGCGTATCTGCGAGCCCTATTAAAATTATTTCGTAGACGAGCGGCGTTATTAATAACACGAAATTACGAGAGCAAACAAAACGGCGAGCGTGACCATCGCTCATTAAACGCGCTCGCGTATACATATGAAGACCTGACATGAAAGTGGACTGTAAGTGGCAAGAACAAAAATCCTCCGGAATAGCGTAGAAGGTAAATAGCGGTTACTTATCACGCTCGAATTACGGAGAAAGGTGTTCTCCAAGTGTTATATATTTTATAAAAGGTAATTGTTATTTGAAAACGAGACGACGCATGGTCTTTTACTGGTCTTGGCAGATGATAAAAGTTTCAAGCCGCGCCCGGCGATTCGACAGAAAAGATCCAGCGTCTTTATGCCGCGCAGCATAGCTTACATATCTCAAGCAGGATTTTTGCCACTCTTGTCCTTGCGTAATCGGCCGTACCGCGGCATGCATCTGGATCCGGCGGTCGTTCCCGATCGCACATCGATGCGGAACGAGGCCCGACTCTCTCGATGCCCACGTTCTCTCTCCGCGGCTGCTCATCGTATAATACTCTCTCGCGGCGCGATCGGACGTGCAACGGACGCACAACGCTCGCCCCGCTTTACGATCTAATCTCTTCTTCTACTCTCACCTTCGATCGGCGCGATCGCGTTTGCTCGTTTACGGGACCGGGAGAAGCAATTCGCCCCGTGGTCTTTCGATACACCTTCGCGAACGAGCGAACGAGCGCTGGTGATCTCCGTCGACCGGTTTTTCGTCGAGGATGCGGCCGCGTATAAAATCGCGCGAGTCGAGAAGAGGAGGCAGGCGGGCGGCTGCCACCGATCCAGAAGCAGCTGCAACCGGACGGAGCGTAGAAGCGGCCGCGGCCGCTTCCTCTCGCTCGCCGTACGATACGCCTGCGTACGCTACGAATCGGTCGACTTCGTGTTTTACGACCGTCCGTGAAATCGGACCGCGCGGTGTTTGCGATGCGATTGCACCGGCCTGTAACTCGCGGCCAGTCGTGGCGCGTTTTTCCAGGACGTCGTAGACGAGCGAAAATCACGTTTTTCGCGGCCGCTGATTAGCGAGATCCGTCGCGGAAATGTGATTCATCGAGATTCGTCGCTAGAGTCATGAAATAAATTCTATTTTTATTATTTATTTTTTAATTATTATATTATAACTGTACAGAGATAATTTTTTAAAGATTATCTAGAGATAATAATCTAGAAATCTTTTCATACCAATAAATCTTTCAAAGAATAAAGAGTCTGAGTGTTTAACAAAAATAGAAAATTATATTGTAGAATTGACATATCGAGAAGCATTTAAAGGGGAGAATTTTATTGATGTAATCGCAATCAAAGTAACTGATAGAAGAACTGATTAGCCGTTTCTTACATTTATAATATGACTAATGTGTACTTAATTCTCGACGAAACATTATGACTCGATGATGTTTCTTGTTATGCGGCGCGGAAATAAGTTGTATGGCATCGCGTATTCCGCTGGATCATGCATCGGCATTCCTGCCGCATGTTTCGTTCGCTGCCGATAAATCAACTCGACTGTACAGATCCAGATTTTACGACTTTTTGCGAAAAGCACGGACAGTAGCGGCACTCGGCGCCGTTCGGCGCAGCTGCGGAACGGTTTTTCTTCACGGCGCGGCAAAAGCGTATCGCGTCGCGTCGTTTCGCGCTCTCGTAAAGAGCGACGCTCGGATGACGCGTGCGCATAGATCCACGTCGCGATTAATATCGCAGGAAGTTACAAAATGACTAATCGTTTCGTACAAACGATCGAACTGTCACGACCGTGGCCGCAATCAAGATAGCCGGCCATTAACTATCTTATGACAAAGGTAATGACGCTAATAATTCTTTGCGGAGCTTATACAAGATATCGATCTCACTTCTGTATGACTCTCCCGCCAATGAGAGACTCTCGAAGGGCATTATCGCGCGATAGTAACAATGCGGCCTATAGGTAATTCCGCCAGGATTTGTCCATTCATTCCGCAATGCATTCAGCCTCCCGTCAATCCCGTATGCGCGTTCGATAGCAACCAATTCTCCATTGAGCCGCTTAATACCTGCCTTATTGACACCACCTCTTGATTTTACAACACCTCCGACCAAATTACAAAATATTATTTCGCCGCTATTTAAACCTTGGAATTCTGGCTATAATTGCTGAAATTATTCCACTTGTGAAAACAAATAATCGAGCAGCGGAGAATATTACTAACTATTTTACAAGATACCTCCGAGATACTTCTCTCAGGCGCTCCGAAAGCTGCCTTCGGCCGGTGCTCGCCAATTTTCTGTTTCTCACGCGCGAGGGACGCGAAAATCCGTCAGGGAAAGCCCTCGAGAGTAACGCCGCTACGAGATCGCCCTTGGTGTTCTTGCGAAATGCGCAACGGCGGTTCCAAGAAGCGTACAGGCTGGTGGGTGGTCTCCATTCAGAGATGTTTATGGCTATGTCGTAGCAAAGTGGCTGCACGCCACGGAGCCCGTGCGAGAGGGCCCGCACTCTCTTCTCCGTGGTACCCAACGGGTCGAAGACCCTACGTTCGTCAGATTCACCCGGGGCCCTTCGCTCGTATCGACGGAGGCACCCCGGCGACCTCGGGCGTAGCGAGCCCCGGGAACACGAACCGCGTGGATGTTCACCTCGTCTACCTCTTTCTCTCGCGGCCGTTCTGTTCAAATGATTTATATCGATTTGTTGGTCGGCTGGATGTCTCGTGGCTGATTTTTCTTTATTTATAGATAACTGATATATGTGTGCATTTCGTTTTATCGGGTTTTCATTTTGCGCCAACGCTAGGCTTACCATGTTACACGACGTGCCAGGTGTGGCTTTCGTGAAGCCTCGATAACGTCCCGACGATATTAATCGATATTCTAATCGGTCAATCGACGCCCCTGGCATCCTTGCACGTAATATCCTTCTCATAACGGGACACCGAGTACTTCTGTTCCTCGATAGCTGACGATCAGCGTCGATAAATCGACGTGGCGTCGACGAAGTCACGACGGAGCTCGCTCGGAGTCCTGAGATGCGCGATGAGCAGCTCGGAGCTTTGCTAAACTAATATTGATTCTGGCGTATCCGATAAAACGTAATGCATTACGTATCTATGCATATTAATACCTATATATATTTATGTATATGCATATAATTGTGCGCTTTAATCATGATTGTAAATTATTACTATACATCAATTTCGAATGGACGTATTCTTAACTGAACAAAACATAATGCACGTATCCATATATATTAATATCGGCATAATTGCACGCTTTAATTATAATTGCAAATTATTACTCTGTATCAATTTCAATTTGATTCTTTCTTAACTAAAATATCCAGATAAAATATCCAGATATTACTAAATATTGCTGATGATACAAGAAATGAAAATAAAAGCTTTAAACCTTTGCATCTCGTCGGCATATTTAATTCGAGCATGAATATAAATGTTTTTGGGGTGCTTAAGATCGCGTAAATAAGCGTAAATGTAACAGAGTTCGACGCGAATAACTCGCGTGGCCGCGACCATTTTCCACATTCTCCAAAAGCATCATACGCACGAACGCCATTTGAATTTCATCCGAACGGTTTCGCGGCGGTATTCGCGCTTTAGCGACCGCAAATTTCACTTACGCCCTTCCGCTTCCTCATCACACCCTCGAGAGCGAAAGAGGCTCTATGAATAATTCACGCCATACTCGCCCGGCTTACGCCGTGTTCCCGTAAATCCGTATCCGTATTATTACATACTAGAGCAATCTTTATCCGCCACCGGGAGCCGCCGGTGAATCCTCCGTGCATTGACGTCGTTGGAAAGTTTAGTCGCGCTTCACCTTGTGCGCTCGCTGATTTACTCGTAAAACACCGCCAACGAGGAGCTTAAACGCGAGCGATCGGCTTCGATATACTTCGCTTGGCTCTACTAGTATCGAGCTATTCGCATGGAAACGCTGTGTAACATCGATGTTCGCCTATCCGCGAGCTAAGTAAAATGTTTCCTGGAGTCGCAGCTGTGCATTTTTTCTGAGGTACGCTTTTTTAAGCTTAACGTACTGATATCAAATTGCAGATGAAGGACAAAAATCTGCTCATAGTATTTTAAGAAAAAGATGTTTCTTGCGATAAAATTTTAAATACGCTTGAGAGTCGATTGACAAATGCTCATTTCAAGTTCTTTTTTTTTTACTTGTTTTTATTATCAAGCGCACGCGACAATTGTGCATTAATCAGGAGGGATACATGTAAATCCTTGTCCTTCGTTCTCGATTTGTGATAATTACGCGTCGGCAAACTCGTCTAATTTATATGCTAACTACAGACGAGGCCGTCATAAAAACTAATTGACAGGCGAGTGGTAATTTATTATCTCGTCGCGTTTGGAGGCTCATTTCGTCCAAGTATGATTTACCGAACGTGATCGGCAGTGTTCTCTTCAGCCCGTGACGAGATTATCATCACGAACTTCGATCTCATTAGGGTGGTCGACCGGATGTACGGTCGACGTCAAGGCTTTTCGGTCCGGCTTCGTCCGTGACACGTTTCCTTAAGTAGTAACGCCAATTATTGCCCTTCCGCAAAGAGATACGCCCCCGATTTACTGTCCGACCTTCCTTTCCCTTCATCAGTCGCATCCCTCTTTCAACACCTTCTTTTTTAAATTGCTTTTACGACAGACACTGTCTAGACTACTTATCCCGCCTCGTTTCTTCTCTTCAGCATTAACATCGCTCTTCCAAACTATTTATGATATTGTCGATTGAGACATTTTATTGCAAATATTTAAAGAATTTAAAAAATTATATATATAAATAATTGAATGTGCATATATATTTTGTGAAAAAGTATTTCACAAAATAAACATTGCAAGAATTGTATTCAAAATATTTAACGTCTTAATGAATATTTATGCGATTTATATTTATTTTTATTTTTCAAATATTTATAGTATTTTTTTATTAATTCTTTTATATTTTATTTATTAAACTCGATGATTCACACACACGCAACTCATTACTCAGTAAAAGGCTACAAAATAAGTTGTATTTTTCCAAAGGCGATAATCTTATTTTAACCAATTTTTGCGTTTTGGTTGAATATTCTTTAATTGTTTTTTTTTATAAACTCGAAATGTCGCTTAAAGACATTGGCGAGAATGAGTATGTAAATTATAGTAAAAACCGTCCAGTTGTCCACCCGCGCTTGTCGATCTTTGAGGTGCAGGAAGAATTCGACCGTGGATGATGCCGTTACTTCATGGAATGCGTACGCGCCAGTCGGGAGACTCATGCATGCGTTGCTGGAATACCTCGGTGCGCGTGTAGTGATTCGTCGTTGGTGCAACCGGTAGCGGCCCTTCGGACCTTGAAGCATTTCGTAATAATTGAAACTGTACAAGTGCTTCCCTGACGGAGAAACGTTCTCGTCTTTCGAGATAAATCTCTTTAATTACGACAATTCAAACAATTATACAATTTACCGTATTAAGGAGAAGAAATTGTAAAAAGAATCAGAAATGTTAAGAATTCCATAAAATTTGAAATAAATTTTTTAGCCGGTAAGAAATCTAAAAAAAAAAGTTACATGCTAACATTATTTGTAAAAGAATTTATGTTTTAAATTTTATACAATTTTTCACATTTATGATTCTTTTTAAGCGTCAAACAATAAAATTTAATTGGGAAAAATTTATCTCTATTAAAACGCTCTTGTGGATAGTACCAGTGTCGATGCAGCATTTTTTATAAGCTTATGGAACTTGGTTTCTCTTCTTTAATTATCGACCATTGCAATAGCAGCATATTAAATGAGAAAAAATTCTCTGAGCTAATAAATGCCGACGTGTCTTCCAATCGGATACATAGGCGCGTGTATCGTACATTCGACGAGCTTATCAATCATTCGTCGGTCGCGCACTAGCGAGTCTTTACAAGTACCTTGCTGGAGGAGGACCTATTGACGCGTATAAGTACAGAGAGAAACATATAAAATGCACGGGTTATTGTCGCCGGGCCTCTTGCCGACAGCTGCTCATTAGTTGTTGCCAGCCGCGCGGAGGTGAACCAGTCGAATGCTCACATATGCGAACACATATGCAAAACGTATGCAGCATACGAGACATACGTCTAAGTATCTACATGGCGCATACGTAAGCTATATTTTTATGACATACGCATGTATTGTAAAGGTAAATATTCTAATTATTTAAGCATTGAAATTCGTGCTTCAGGTTCTTAGCAATTTCTTTAACTTTTTATCAATATTATTAATATAAATTGCAATGGTAGTGTTTAAATAATATAAATGAAAAATTATTTCTTTCTGAAAAAATTTAAAAGTTTAAAGAAGGACGCATTCTTGAGCATATATTTATGTGAACCTTCTGCGCATCATTTCTCGAAGCGTATGACAAAGTCTGTAAAAGCATCGCCCGCCTCTTCAAGGTATACGCTGCAACGTACGAACGTACAGACATATGCATCCGTATTCGTATAAGTGCAGTAAGGTGTGCGTACGCATAGGAACGCACGCGTGCGCTTTGTCGGGCCAACGTGGTCGAGCGAGCAAGTACCGAGTCAAGAAAGGCAAGCAAAGGCAAAGTAAAGGGACAAACCACGCCTTACGCCGCCTTGGCAGTGGAGAGAATTCGCCTTCGCCTCCGTTTCTCCGTCTCACCTCTCGCCTCCGGCATAACTAATATATCGACGGCTACCTTCCCCTCCGTGCCCCTCGCTCGCGGTGCCCCGCTCGTTCGCGTCGATTCGCGATTCGCGTGATCTCTCGCCGGTGTCTATGAACTATCGAGAAGATAGCCAGATGCGCCTCGCGCGTTTTCGCTCGCGAGCGCATCAAGTGCCGACGATACGTCGTTCTTCGTAGCGCAGATCCAGAAATTATATTATGAAACATATGGATATTATATACTTTAGCAGGCACATATTCTTTTATTATCTTGATATTAATATTGTTATATAGTGAAATATAATTTTTTTTATATCAAAGTTATCACAGTCGGAAGAAAAAAAATGCTAAAATTAATTATTGATATCTTGAACTTGCAAGTACTGAAGGATTGTTAAATAAGATAATTTTCTCCAAACTACTTGGTTGACAATAATCCATCAGATTTATCTCAAGCGAAGTATCACTAGGTTACTGGAAAATTTTCCAGGCCAGCAAGCAGGCCAAGCGCAAGGCGTTACTTCTCCATTACTGCTTTACGACGCATCGTCGGCGTAAAATTAGTTTCGTTCGCGAGCGGTGCTCGCTTTCTGTATCCGCTCCTGTTAACGACAGACTTATTAGCATTTCATATGCGAGTGTTTTCATTGCTTTGTAATTTGTTAATTTGAAAAATTAGGTCAGTAAACAAGTACGTTTGTTCCGCATTAATAATATTGGTAACAACAAAAGCATGATTAAAAAAAATTTCTAAATATAAATTTTTAAATAAACTCACCAATTATAAGAAAAATACATATGGTAAAATCCGTACGATAAAATTAGCGGAATAAGAGTTTCACAAAATGTCGATTATTCTCAAGTTTCTAGTGATAAGCAACTTTTACATTACCCAATACATATTAATTTCAATTATCTGGTCACGTTATGGTCACGTTTGGAAGACTTTGACGGAAGGCGGAAGTGTGGAAAGAAAATCTTATTGATCGTAGAAATCCGTAAAAGTCTTGCACGCTTCGCAGACGGCAATTCTGATCCAAGCGAATCCTTCCTGGCGGTCAGAATGTCACTAGGTTATTAGAAAGTTTTCCAGACGAGTAAGCGTAGCAGTAAGCGTTACTACTCCACTGCTTGTGAGATCGAATCGACTGTTTGCATCGCGTAACGTTTTACCACTCTCGATGCTATACCATTTACTGTAAATTTCATAATGAAAGCGTTTAGAAATCCCATCATTTATATACGCTCTCACATTTAATTTTTTTCGCGCGTTATTTATTTCAATTGAATCACGAAGTGATAATCCTATATATTCTTATCAAATCATTTCTATTATACATCTTTCTATAATCATTTATTAATTTTATATATAATTGTCATTTTTATATAATAATTTTATATAATAAGTTTTATATGCTGTATTCTACACTTTTAGAAAGTTTAAATAATAGTGGAATGTTTTATTATATTTTCTATTAAATTTCTATTACATTAGCTTACTCACATATAAACAAAAATAGATTAAATTAAGATAATTGTGATATCGAAGAATAGTGACGAATGCTATAAATTATATTGCTGAAAAGGAAATTTTCTCTTATATTCTGCATATTAATAGAGTCTCTCGAATCGCTTCAAAAGTCGATATGCACGTCTATCTGGCTTATTCTTACATCCGGCTGGCCGAACGAATATGGATAGAATCCTTCGACATAATGCGATGCTACAGTTACACGCGCGGAAGGCGAATGGAAGGCAAACGCACATCGACAGCAACATGAGAAAGAAAGAGCGAGAAATAGTAAGGAGAAGAAAAAAAGAGAGACAAGCAACACCGTTAGCAGCGAGCACGTTTCTTTAGTGTTGGAGAAAAAAGAACAGCTCGATCATCTAGTTCGACGAACTTAACGAATGTACGCTTTCGCATCGAAAAGACGGAAGAGAATGTTCTTTAACGATTAGAAAACCCATTTTCCAGTTTCATTTTTATTTACTCCTATATTGTTCATAAAAAAAGTTGCGAACAGGAAAAGTTTTTTAAAAAATGTAAGATTTAAATGTATGTGTGTAAAGCAATACATGGAGAGATTAAGTCATAAAAATATAAAAAATACATGGAAAAATTTACAAGATTAGAAAGATAAAAAGATCTAAAGCATTTATCTTAAGGATTTATGCTTTATATTCTATATTATTTTATTATAGCATGTAATAATAATAAAAATATATACGATATATTTTTAATCACAAAAAAATATAATATATTTTAATAATAAACATATATGAAACATATAGAGATAAAATAATATTTTATATGGCTATAAAAATATTTTCTCTCTTTTTTTTTTCTCGTGTACAATGCATTGAATAGCGAATTAAGATACGAATAGTGAGTAGAGGCTTAATGTCAGCCACTAAATTGCCAACGCGACGGGTCGATCGTCACCGATACTCCATTTCCTCTACGAATCGAACGCGAGAGTCCGCGCTTTAACATTTAACTCTCGGCGCGCGGCGGGGCTCGGCGGGCACAATTGACTCTCTCGACAGGCGACTCGCGGTATTTTGCATCGTCGATTTAACCGGCGATCGGCGTTCCACGATCTGTCCGAACGTGAGAGAGGATAACGATAACGGGAGTGCACGCCTGGGAAAACGATCCGCGCCGCGTCCGTCCGTCTTCCGTGAGATGTAAGCGTGCCTCGCGTTGCACATCGCTCGCTCGTTCGCTCGCCCGCTCGCGCGCGTTGCGCTCTCGACGGTGCGAATGCAACGACGAGACCCGCGTCGTATCAAGGCCCCCATGAGAGATGTGTGGCGCCCGTATTATTTATTTCCGTGAGCCGTGCGGGTGTGCCGATTAAACGGCGATTTCCAGCTCGAGGAGCCCTATGTGTGGCTCTACGAATAACTCCGTCGTAGCTCATTCGTCGAGCAAACTTTATATGCGCCGAGAAAGAGGGAGAGAGAGAGAGAGAGAGAGAGAGAGAGAGAGAAGATAAGAAAAAAGAAAGACAGAGAGAGAAATACTTCGTAGCCAAGTAATCGCGATACCGGTCCGGCGATCGTTACTTTCTGCACACTCGTCGTGGCAATTAACCGCCGCAATAACGATTTTTGTCCGGCCGCGTAATGCCCGAGAGCGCGGGCAAACACCATTACGGGTGGTGTATTGCCTCGGCGCGGCGCGACAAAAATCATAATGGAGCGTCCCGCATGTAATTATGATTTGTTACGAAGTTTCGAATGGCTCTATAACGTTTGACGAACGTCGTGGTTAAGATGGAAATACTGTTGTTTTCTATGCGCACTCGCGATATCGTTCCGAACGCTTTTTACTACTTCGTAGGCAAACAACGAAAGCGTGCATTACATGCCTTTAAAAGCCGTATTAGCGTAGACTTGTATGGTCAATCGCCCGATATTGCCTTCCTGCTTTGCCTCCGCCTTCGAAGCTAATGGCATCATTAAAATAAAGAACAAACATCGTGGACCAATGGACGTTGCAAAGTAATATGGTTTGATAAAAATGCGCGTACGCCTATTTATTCAGAGATTACCACTTGCATCTTTTATTTTTTTCGAAAACACGATTTTATCGAAGAAAGAATTATTAAAACTTTAATTGTTATTAAAATATTAAAATGATTATTTTATTAATTATTACATATCATTATATAATAATAATTATTAAAATATAAAAAATTATTAAAAACTTTCATTATTATTAAATTTAACTTAAAAATAAAAACTACTGATTTAATTGTTAACAATACATCGTATAGAAATAATGAACGTGTCCATCGTCGAAACTTACTCGACGCGAGAAGCTTGATCCGCTCTTGGTCCGGTTCTTCCGATGCCGACGAACGGCCTGCCGCGCCCGTGTTCAATAAACGTAATCGCGCCCGCGTACGATATCCGCGGCGCGACGTTACAGCGGCTCGTTCGACGATGTAACGACGAAAAGAGCGGTTAAGCTTCTCTCCTCTCGGCGCAGCGCGCAGCAAAACCCGTAGGACAGAAACGAGCCGGGGTCCGCCGAGCGGCGGTTAGCCTGAAGGCAACGGCACGATGAGCGATGGATCGGAACGATTCGGGAACAGTACAATCGAATGCCGGATAACAGCCGGAATAATCCTGAAGCTGCGCTACGAAAGCTTGAGGGTGGTTAATCGGCCGATCGATTAATTGGCGGTTCGCGGGCTCCGCCGCCACGGAAAATACCGATCGATCAAAACCATCGATTAATCGTCCCGCACGTCCGATAAGGCCGGATGATAAGACGCCGGGGTATTGTTCCACGTTGCAAACAATTAATGATACGCCGCGATCGATAATCGACCGGCCGTCCCTAGGTTCGCGATCGCGAAGCTCTAGGCTACTTTCTCCGGCGTTTTTTCACGCGCGCCGAGCCGCGGAAATGTTTCTCCACCGACATTTCCGCGAGATACGTGAGATACAAAGATACAGATTCCATATCGTGCTTCATAAAATCACAAACGCCATTTTTATGCTTCCTGTTTAATACACGCATTCATCTCGCGTACATACACACACTTGACATGAGAGCGATATAAAACAATTAAATGTAATATACGTAACTGCTATATCGATCTCATGTCAATTATGTGTGTAAAAAGTTACACGTACATTGCAGTTCGCTTATTGTTTTAGTGTAATTATTTCCTGTGAAAATTCTTTCAAAAGATGCGCCGATTTGTGAAACTTGAAACGCAACAGTCGAAAATTGATCTCGCCGTAGCTATAGCGATTTCAATTCACGCTTGTCGAGCCCTCAAATTGCTCCCCGTCTATATTTCACGCATAACAACGAGCTTCCATCGGCCAGACGAGCGATCCGAGCGCGAACGCTTCCGACAGAAGCGTTCGGATAAAATTGGTAGCCCGTCGCTCGGGGCTTTAAACCCGCGCGGCCTCACCGACTCGCGTCTCGCTGAAACGCGTTGTCAGCTACGAACCGTATCCGACGACGCGCTCGAGCCTTTCGCTGAGACGTTCGACGCCCGAGACAGGAACACGCTTCTTCCTCATATTAATCTAGGCTTGTTGAGCCCGCTTCTTATCCATAACGGATTTTTCCGGGTTTTTGCCGTGGCCTCGCGCAACACAAGCACATTATCCCTAACGTGCTTCGTTCCCTGCCGCGATTATCCTCCCGGCGAACGGTAAATCCCTTTCCGATGGACGATGGGGCGATCCTCAGACGTCGACTCGAAAACGCTCGTCTCTTTATACGCGTATAGGATAATCTTATCGTTGGCTGTATCGATACGTCCAGTATCATTCATATTGCATGCGTAGATTCTCGAAAGAAACTTAGGTATATAAAAATCTCCTTTCTTACTCGCGAGAGGATCTTATCCTTAAAATTTAATTTGTTCTATTAATCGACTAATAAAATTATTCATAATTTTCATTTTGCTCCGATTTAAAATAAATATTGTTGCGTTATTCGTGCGATTCGACGTTCAACGAAGAAACGTAGTGGAAGTGGCGCTTTGAGTGCGCGTCGCCTGTCAGCGCATCGCGTCTCTTTTATTCTTCCATTACTTTTCAAAAATTGGATTCTGAATTTGTTCCGCAAACACTCCCATCGCACAGTGTCCATCCGCGATCCCTCGTGGTACACGATTGGACTTGAATCGCCGTGCACAACGAGTTCACTGGGTTTCCAAGCTCCCGACGCGCTCGTTCGCAAATCGAGCGTGGCGAAGTGCACGCTCCTTCCCAGAGAGCTTTCGTTCGAAACGGAAATGATAGGCTGCAATTATTGCAGTCGTTGGCTTTCCCGTCTGCTGCGGCCGTGCGTGCCAGCCGCGAGTGCATAACCGCCGCCGGTCGATTAACTGCGACCTTCGCCGCAACGCTGTGATGCAAATAGACGACATATCCGCAACGGGGATTACGTGCCCGCCTTGGAGCTCCATACGACAATTTTGTGCGAGCAACTCGCTTTCCGTACTTTCAACCGAAGCTTAAAGATAATCATTTTCTAGACCTTCGTGGGAATGTAATCATGATGAGAGATTAAAAAAAAAGTATAATCTTGATTAATAGAGATTGAATTTTGAATATGAAATTGCGCTTTTTTCCCTTACTCTTTCAAGAAGATTGGCAAATATCAAAATAAGAAAAGAGAGACAGTTGAAGACTGAAATTCCTGCTTGACTATTTATCTCCCTACATGGAATTCGTCTCGCTCCAGAAGATCGGCGAACGAAAGTTCTGTGCAGTCTGCGGCGTCGGTAGAGTTGCATGCCCCGCTTGCATCATCGTGATCCCAATTGCGCGACCCCGGCGAGGATTTTAACGCGTAGCGCGGGTTAATCGTTACCGAAACGATATCCCGTAATCGATCGATATTAATTATCGCGCGCTTTCACTAGTTGACCTTTATAATCAGCTATGAGAGACGCTTCAGCGCAATTAATCATTGTCATCTCGGAAAAATATAATTGGATTCGCCGTAAAACATGCAACAGTTGGATTCTTCCAGGAATTATCTGAAGCTAGTAATCTTTGAAATTCTAAGCTACCTTTGTACATTACACGGATACTTTTTATATTCATCATTTTAACACGTAAAAGAAAATAAAACTATTTATTATGCGCTTGCTAAAGCCCTGAGAAAGTGTTCTTTAACAACCAAAATATACAGGGAAATCAAGAGATACAGTCACGTCTCGCCTAAGTGAAAAAAAAAATATATATAGACACATTCCACATTTCATATTAAAATTTACTGTATATGCAAAATATACAAAAATATAATAATATTATATTTCATTGTAGCGAGAGCAATGCGAGTCTCGCATCTCTTGCAGCAGGATCGTTACTCAAATCGATTCTGGACACAGATACCGCAGACGATGCATGTTTACTTCCTTCGTTGAGAATCCTTGAGGATCCTTCGTTGAGAAAAATTCGCGAGATGCCGTTTGCAGACGCCGCGAGACGACCGCGAGTCGCGCAAGAGCAAACAAAGGGATACTCGATCGCTCGCAAACGAGTTCCGCGGCCAATTATAAATTAAATCGAATTAAAATCAACGGCCACCACCGTCGCCGCTAGAAGGCGGACCTTGGCGAAAACTCCCCCGCTTTTTACGATCACGCGTATGCGCAAAATCTTTTACGGCGACGCGCGTAATTGCAACGTGGCGAGGAGAGTGATAAACAACGTTCGCTCCCTCGTTCCACAACGGGGCGGGCTGGCTCTCTCGCTCTCGTGCGCGTCGGATTTATCGGCATGCTTAATTGCTGCCCGAGACGAAAGTCAGCCTCGAAACACGGGTCCGCGTACCTTTCGTCGTGCTTTTTCTGACGCGTCGGAGTACGTTGTCTGTACGTACTCTTATTCAATGCCCCCGCTGAGTTCCTTCTGCAACTCATAATTAGAAACATTCTCAGATTATTATTCATCTCTTAGAAAAGAAAATTCAAATGAAATGGATAATTTCTGATTATCGATTTTTTATTACGATTCTTAAGAAATATCTGAATATAGTGCAAGTTTTTTTTTTACTTACTTATGTTATATTTTACGAATATTAGACTAGTATAGAGATATTTACTTCAATTTTTTATTTGTCAATTTAATTAGTTAAAATATTTCATTAATTAATCAATTTAATGCGGAAAGATAATAATTTATAATGTATTTTTCTTTCTAAATGTCGAACTTTTAGAAGCCTACTACATATTTTTCGGCTCACACATTTTAATCTTTTCATTTTCTCGATGTGCCGCAAGCATCGACCTGGCCTCTTCTGCCCGCGTTCAGAGAATTACGAGTTTTCAGACTGATTATTAGGTCTCGATGATTTAAGGCGGTGCTTTAAATACTCAGGCAGTAACATTGAACGAAAATTTATTCTGTAATGAAAGAGCGTGCCGATTTCGTTGTCCCGCTGTTTAACGTCCGTCCACGCGGCCCCCACGTTGGACCCCGAGGACATTAACCCACTAACTGGACGATTATTTTTTTTTACATGCGCAGCGTCGTTTGTGTGCCTTTAAAGGAGACCATGATTATCATATCTTGCGGTTTCAGATGTTATGATATTTTGGAGGAATTTATGGCCCCATTTTATGCGTCGAAACGAGAAGTTAATAAGCATTTAGAACGATAATCGATTCACATATTATAATATTGACCTGTTAGACAACATGATAAATAATAACATATTGAACGTAACAAGCTTAGAATGACAGAAAAACATAAATTTCAGGATTGAAAGAGGAAGAAAAAATTGCTTGGACATAAAAGCATTTGATACAAAATTCTTTTTCTAATTGATACAAATATTATGATATATTATAAAATTAATTTCTTATAATTATTACCAATAATACCATCGTTATTAAGCAAAAATTTGCACAATTTTCTCTCGAGATAAATTCAATCCACATATGTTAAGTAATTTAACCGTGCTCTAAACTTTCGCCTCGACCTTGATAATGATTCTCTCTCTTTCCGAACATTATGGACATCAAGGAAATCGAAGAAGTAACTTAATGAACACAATAAATTACGGGTGTACAAATATAACGATCGTAAGCTTAATATCGATATACTGTTTTCTAAACCGGTATGCAATGGGTTGCATCGAACGGGGGAATCGAGCAGGGGGGATCCGCCGCATTCTGTAGCGCCAATTTGCATGACCGATGATCGGGCCGCTACTATATGCCAGTGACTAGGTGCATCATCATTACGCACTACTGAGATACGATCAAACTGTCGGTAATAACAGTCGCACGACCCCGCGCGCGTAGACGAGAGAGCAGGGTCGCGTTTATTAAATTACGTCAAATTATTGGTACGCGTCGGGGTATCCGGTCGAGGCCTAAACATAGAATACCCTCGGCCTCGCTGGTTGTTTAACAGTGAGCAATCACGCTACTTTCCCAATTAGGCCGCTAATTTTATCGGGAAGCGTGTAATTGCCGCGCTGAGCCAAATTCGCATGTAATATGCTCGGTGCACTTTCCCAGAACCACTTAATTATCGGTCAATGGCTAATCATGTATGGGCGATATGGAATTAAGTTATCTTGCTGCGTTTTAATTATAAAAAAATTGATGCACTGCTTCGGAATATTAAGTACAGCTTTTAAAGAATTTAATAGAAAGATGTTTTTATCTATTTAAGATTTTTGTAACATTAGTTTAAAATTGAAATATATTAACGTAACATCCATATTTCACGATATGAAATTTCGTTTCTAAATATTTTATTCCGATATATTCTTCAGATTTGAATAACGATTATAAATACAGTCTTAAATTATTGCCAAAAACTTTCAATTAACAACGCCGTAAATACAAAGTATAATTTCCATTTATTCATTCGGCTAACGTTCCACATATATCATGTTTTATTACTGTCAGAGCGATAACTGTTCATCAGCAGTCAAGATTGAAAAAGGCACAGCTCGTAAAGTGTCACATGGAATTTTCATAAAATATCACACACCAAACTATGTCTTTCATCTAAATATTTAATACGTAAAAAAGCTTTTTATTAACATAAAATTATAAACATTAAATTATCAATAGAAGACTTTTGTTTTATTAATTAAATTTTAGCTGTATAAACTATTTCACTCTCACTTATACTATTCTTTGTTATGTGCCACAAGTATCTATTTCTGAAAAATAATTTATAAATGATTAAATTATAATATAGAATTGTTGTATAAGATATTTCAAGAAAAAAATGGATTAAATATATGAATTAAGTATGACTTTATATTTAAGCTAAATCTTATTATGGATTTGACTCTTTGTTCCTTTGAATATTTCTCAGTTTTTTATTACTTGTTACTATGTTAATTTATATTTCAAGTAAATACAATGTGCGATTGTTTTAATTCTGCTTGCAGATTCGACCGATGAAGGGCTGAAGAAGGCAAAGAGCGGTTCAGATGAAGAGCCGTGGATCTCCGGCGTCGTTCGTTCAACTAATCAAAATTCGCAACAGGAGCTCAAGGGAGAAGAATAGAAGGACGGGATGCATTTCTGCCAGCGATTCCGCCATTCTTTCAGCATTAATATATCGCAGCTGCGAAAGCCATTCAAACTCGTCGTCCGACACACGATTGCATGTATATATGCATGCTGTACACATACATACATACACGCACACACACATACACGACACGTATAAAAGACCCAAAAGCCTGATCAACGCCGCGTACTTCCTGTGATCGTCGATTAACGATAAGTGGAATAATCAAAAATAGCGACGCAGCGGAAGAGGATATGTTCAGGTCACGAAAAGAGAAGTGAATTACTAGAATGCTCTCGTAGAGAAAGGCGACGCCGTGTTATAAAGAGTATCGAGATCGGTATCGAAACGCGACGAAGCGAAATGGTGGAAGCCGATACTTTGTAAGATCCCAAGTAACAATGGTCGATCTTCCGGTATGTATAGCATACATAATCTACTCTATATGAAACAGATCCGTTCATAATTTCTTCAGGAATATACATAATGACTGCACAAATATTTTTCCTGCCTAAAAAATTGAGGCTTGATATTTAGCATGATTAAAACTATCTTTATGATGAAAATATTGTTTAATATTATTTTGCATATTTCGTTTATTTTGGGTTCGTCTCGTGCGGAAAAGAAAGGATTTCTTTAATTTTTAATTAGAGATGGAAAAATATTGATAATATTTATTATATTTTATTATTTTTCTGGCGAAACGAATTTTTCTCTAATAATCTGGTACTTGAAAATTATATCTTAAATGAGATAAATTTTAAACAAAAGTATAAATCAGTTATTTGATGAATTGAATACTATAATCTATACTATAATAATAATATAATATTTTCTTTATAATAATGTGTCGATATTTTTCAATCTCCATTCAACGCGTATACAAAAGATAAAGAAGCCTGAATTCGTCATGGAGCTATACTTTTGTTACTCTTTGTCATCGAATGAAAATCGGAAAGTCGCGAAGAGAATCGAATCTACATGCTGTATGTAATCGCGCATCTGAAAAGCCACTAGGATTTGCGTGCGCGTAAATCACGACATCGCCTCGTACACGAGTAGTAGATTCTTTTTATAAAGAGACGCGCTGTCAGAGGGGATGCGGTCTGGCGAGCCGCGTAGTTAAGGATACGAATGCCATAATAATGACCAAGTTTTTATGGTTGTACTTAAGTCATACTTTATACTCTACTTTACTGTTTAGGATGTTTTTAAGCGTAAGTTACTTCATATTTCCATTATCAAAGTGTCTTTATCACAGTTATAGCTACCATCTTAATTTCGTGTCGAGGAGCTGAATGGCGAATCGACGTCATTTAGCGCCGATCGTCGAAAAACTTGGTAGAAGTTATGAAAATGTAACCGCCTACCTGCACTTGTGATCGTATATCTAACTTGAATTCGAGAGAAAATAAACTGAATGCTCGTAATCCGTACATCGGCACTTCGACATTACGATCAGATAAATCAATTTTATCATGCTTTATATATCGCCTTGACAATAAAAGAAAATCTGATGGCAATTTTTATTAAATAGAAGAGAAGGGTATCAATTAATATATCAGATTAAATCAATTGGACGATTGAAAATTCTGTATTTGCTTCTTAAATACAAAAAAAATGAAATAAAAATTGAAGCTTATACTTTTCTATAAAATTCTGTCGAACGTAATTAACAGGACAATTTGAAACATATTTACAATCTGAACGTTTTACTTCCTGTTTCGTATACATATATGGGATTTTTTTAACTTTTATTTTACGAACTCAATTTTCATACTATGCGCTAAGAGCAAAGTAATGTTGGATGATACACATGAAATTATATATCGCACTTACTTCCATCCCAATGTTAGAAAAGCCATCCATGAATATCGTCTGCAATCGCATATGGATGATAAAGAACCAACTCTCATTGAAAGTCAGGTGCGAGACCGCCTCTCGGTTGATGGTCCCGACCAAAGGACGCGTTTGGACCTTGGTCTCATTTTTTGTGATTATTTAATACACGTTAAGCAAACAATAGAATAGGTGAGCCTTGTTATAATTGACTATGAGGATAGCCGTTGTACTGGCCTTACAGAGACGATGTCATTTTGCATTCAATAGCGGAAGAAGCGCAGTAATCACGACAATTATCTGAGATATTTTAATTACGCTCATATGTAACAATTAAATTGTTTTTATTCAAGAGCACTGACAAACATTTCTCAGTTTATCGGTAAGAATGAAGCTCTGTCGGGAGAAGAATCGGCAACAAGTGGCCTTTTTCAAAAAGAGAATTACGAACTGAACGAAAAACAATCAGGATACATTCGTTACAATGAACTAGCTATATTAAGGATGTACAATAAGTTTTTTAGATTTATAATACGAAGTATAGATTCTATTATCATGAATATTATATCGCGTAATGAATTTGATAGAAGGCACTCGGTCCCCTTTACGACAGAACTCTGTGTGTTATAAGCGTGTACCGAGCGAATACGCTTATTTCGTATGTTGATGTTCTCCGAGAGTGTATAATTTTGCCATGACGACGAGCGCCGAAAGCACCTACAGCGGGGAGCTTGTAATAGAGCGATATCACGCGTTTGCGCGCAGCTAGAATTATTTTTCTAGTTCCTTTGGGGCATTGGATGTCAATGGATCTCCATGCGAGCGATCGCCTCTTCGAATAACGCAGGACCTGACCGTTTTAGCCGTTCTTCTTTGCACGAAAAGGGGCAACGAATGCAACTAAAGCGAGCAGATCTGTGCCGTAACACGATCGGCTCAGCGATATTACTTCAACATCGTTCTCGCGGCGAAATACTCAGCGCGTAAGGGTCGAGGATCGTTGTGCCTTCGTGTATGCACGTTAAAGTACGTTTAATGATTGTAAGAAGGGCAGACATCCACACTTTGTGATTCTATAAGCAGTTGTTCATTTTTTTATACTTACTTTAATGCTTATCTAGGATAGAGCTTGTGTACCCTAAAGAGTGTTTCAATAAAAATCACAATGAAATAATTCGCTGCGTTGTGCTCATTTTTCTCACCACAAACAAATAAAAGACTTTTTACACTATATCTTTCTTTTATAGCTTTTAATAATTTTTTATTAATTATTTATAATTTATATCATGTATAAATTTATCGATATATTACTAATAATTTTTGGTTATATAAATTTTTCGATATCAATTTATACTTTAAACTTTGAGCAAAGTTTTCTTTTTTCCCAACTTCGCTAGGAAATTTAAAAGGAAAAGTTCGTAATAAGTTTTTCGATAAATTATCAGTAAAAGTATCGTAAAAATATATAAATGAAACAAATCGCAATTATTAAATATATTGTCGCATAAAAGTCGCTCGTGTCGAAATCCAATTTGCTTTATTAGTATATCACAGGTAGGGTTTTATACAAGGGACGAAACAAGCGGATAACATGGTTTATTACTTTTTTTTTTGTATTCAAGGTATCTCGAATGAATGTTACAAGCAATAATATAATCAAAGATAATGAATGAAAAGCGATGAAATTAAAGTCAAATATTACACCTCTTTCGGTATTGGTCACATTATCTCATCTTCGAATGATTGATTTTTATTTTCGCAGTTTACCATCTTTTTCTCTTTTCCATTTTCTCTTTTTTTTTTATGATTTGTACTTCTCTTGGCGCAATCTCTTGGCTCTCTGGCTTCTAAGGAACCAGTCGATTGCTTTCCAACGTCGACAGATTTGCGAGGTTTATTATACTTTATCGTATAATGAGAGAGATACTCAGGAACGATGCCACTTGATTCACAGATCTTTAAAAGGAGAATTGTCCGCGGGAGATCACGTTTATTAAACTTGCCTTGTATCAACATAGTTTCGTGTATTTATAATCAGTCGAGTAAATGCTGGCAGACTTTCCAAGCTATGAAAAATATTATTTACGCGTGAACGTGAATCGAATGCTAAGATTCTCTTATAGGCGAAGGAAAATGAGGCGGCGGAAGAATCGGTCGTAAACGTCGATCTCCCACTCGTTGACAAATGCACGCGAATTAAATGGTGTACCACGTAAAGCAACAACAGAAACGCGTAAATCAGGCCGCATCGTTACGATAACGACGGTTAAGCGAACCTTCGCCGTCGTTATATATTCCGCTTAATAAAATCTTGTTGATTAAGATAACGAAACGCTAGTTATAATAACTTTCCTAATTAACGATTATTTGGTAATATACAAAGTAGTAGAAAAGAGGGAAAAGCAAGTCCGTCTCCCATCTCGTAGATTTTTCTTCGTAAATACAAAAACGTAACGCGTAGTAGTATCTAAAGTATGTATGTGTTCCAGGACGTGTCTCGAATATGTTCTGATCGCGCGGAGGAGTCTTTCGGGTCTGAATTAATAATAAATTACCGCAAATCAGATTTACTATATAACCCGAGTTTTTTCCGAGAATTATCGTAATAAGCAAAAAATGATACTTCATCTTCATTGAAAAAAAAAACTAAAATATATCTTATTGGCCTGAAAAGTTTGTTAATTTAATTTTAGCTGAGAATGACAGACGGTAAAATTTTTATCATGCCTTTTTCCATATGACTTTTAATTGTATCAAAATTTACACGCACACTACGTGGAAAAGAGATTTCACGAGGAAAGATCAGAGATGAAAAACACGTTCTCAAAAATCCTGTGCGCGAAATGTGCGCAAAATCTTCGCGAGTTACATCGGAAACTTGTCCGCGCGATCGTCGCCGTCGCGTCGTGGAACTCACGCTTTAATCGTATGCGTACCGCTGTACCTGTAATATTCCTTCCTTTTTTTTATGTAATATATCGTTATAATGTTCGTGTAACAATAAAGCAATATGCAAATGGTATTGAAGACTTCTCGTTCGGAGGTGGCTGCTTGTGTTAGCGCGTTCCGTGCATTCGCGCAGAGGAATTCCATTAGCTCTAAGACACTTCGCTCTTTTACGTATCTCTATCTAATGCATTTTCTCAATCTCCCACTCTCGCTATCCCTTTCTCTCTTGTGTCCGCTCTCTCGCTCGCTTTTGCCCGACTAAGGTAATCTCGCTATTATTCGCTATTATGCGCCGCGACAGCTCTGGAGGTTTACTCTCTGATTTATTTCACTGTCATTCTCAGAGTACACGTAACTGATCAAGAAAGCTTTTGTTTATGTGAATAAAAGATAAGTATGACACCTTCACATATTTTACATTGATAAAAGTGATAAAATTTTTTTTTAATATCTTAAATAATTGCTGAGCAAATTATTTTTTTTTAATAATTTTATTTTTATTATTGCGGCACATTTTCGCAGTAAGCGATTCAGACAGAGAGATTCCTTGATGGTCTGCAAAAGTAACAGAAATTTTGTTTTCGCTCTGATCTCACAAACGTGATTTCGGATTAAAGTATAGCTGGCGTATAATGACCATCGTCAGTCGTTTTCTTCTTTCGGAATAATCATGCGTGGCAAAGTACCAATCGATAGAAATAGCAGATAAGAGCCGAATATATCGTTTCGCGTATGTTTCTCTCGAAAGGAGTCCTACAATACAGGGTATCGCCGAAATATCAGGGTGTCCTTTTAATCACAGTTTCCTCGGCCAATTTATAGGGTCCATTTTTTTTAGACAAAATATTGGGAGAGTTCATAATTTTCGTACTTCCCCATAATTTTCTAATTTCTAATGATAAAACGTTACATTAAACTAATCGCAGAATCTGTTTCTGCCATTTATTGGCCCTCCGAGGCTTGCTTAGCGAGAAACATTTTATTTTCAATCGCTAATAACTCGGAGGTCTTTCACACTCTAATTTTCTTTGAGAAAATATCGATTCCAAGGAATGCCCTGGGTCATAGGACGTCCTATATAGTATTGGCGATTTCCTCCAAGGTCCGAGTTCCCAGTTTGAGCTCTCGAATGCCTTAAGTCGCCTTAGCACGAAACCTCCGCTTTTTTTTCCAGCCGCATCCGATATCTCTCTTCTATTTCTCGTACGATAGTAATCATAATTCTTAACGCTATCCGCCGACCCGAACGAATTATGTGGATCGTTCCTCGTCACAAGTACCAACGAGTATTTCCGATATTCGCTCGAGTCGCCGCGATGCAGTCGGCGTTCTTATTTTACGGAGCTTAATCGAAAATCTTTCTCGCATTCTCACTTGCAAAAAATCGACGCATTCTCTTTCGCATTTCATCTTTTTCTCTCTCTCTCTTTCTCTCTCACGCATTCTCTCTTTCTTTTCCTTCCTGGCACTCTAAATGACTACCTAGTTTTCCTATCGCTTCTCCGATCGTTTCTAGCGTCGTGACACGCCTCACTTTTGATATCCCCGTTAATTTTTCTTTATGTTAAGCATACCAATGATCGACACACAAAACTCCTTGGGGAATTCATGTTTTTGATTCTTAAAGACAAGCATAAAGGAGGAGGAAGCAGAAATATATTAATAAGATAGTTATAGAAACTTAACTGTTTAAAATCTCGATTAGTTACTTTATGTTATTCTAATTTCTCTCTTCTCACACATAGAATTTTTCTCAATAAAATTTATATGTGTAATTATATTACACGCGTTTCTGACGAATTATTAATAATCTTTCACAGCGATATTGGGGCGCTGATAAGTGAGCGAGTATTGCGAATTTCTCATTTGGAGAAATTCACACGGATGATTCCTGCAAGTTCACGCTCTTGCACCAAATATACTCGTTGGGAAAATATTGTTACTCGCTCATAGGCTATAAATAAATAACGCGGATAAAATAAGCTATTCTCACGCGAAAATCATACGCATTTTGTTGAACGTCGTTCCCTTTTCATTTCCCGGCTTTCGCGGAAAGAAATTTTAAACAGTTTTCTTTCCGGTTATATGATTCCCATATTTCGACTTTCGACAGGGGCGATTATAACGATCGTGTAGTGCAATAAATTATACGATTTGTGCGATCTCTCACGTTTCAGTATCTAGGATACGGACGCGATACGCCTCTTGGCAATGTACGATCGCGCTATGTTTCATCTTACACTAATCACTAATTGATACTTGCACAGCGATTTATTCGCAAATAATATTAATTAATCATAATCGTAAGAATAATCATAATTACATATAATTAAATCATAGAAATACATCACAGAGAATTATATCTTTTTTTTTCCCTTCCACTTTATATTACCGATTCATACACAGGCTCTTCTCTTAGAATAAATGTCAGTCAGCCAAACTCATTAATGCGCGCCGTTAATCTTCGTCTCGAATCATTCTTTTATCAGGACGTTCGATCAACACAATCCTACGGCCAATTTACAGACTGCGTCGTGTCTCCGGCCGACGTTAAGGAACGACTCGTCCTCTCTCGCGGCAGAACTTGGTGACAGAGATTTGGATTTTACAGCCCAAGAAGACTTTTCACGCGGAAGGATTACACGCGGTCGCCTCATTTTCTCTTACAGACGTCCGAACATTCACCCCAGTGGCGGATTTATTGAAGATTAGTATTATTATTTAAAGTTTCAAAATGAGCGCTAATCAAATTAAAGACTCGAAATGAAAATAAAAGGCCGAAAAGTGCCGAATAATGATTCTTAGTTAATTGAATTATATTTTTATACGACGTGTAATTCTCTAGACTATAATTTTATTCTTTTATTTTTTTTTTTTGGTTCTTTCAACGTTTTCATTTCGAATCTTCAATTGAAAGTTTTATGATTGCCTTTTTAATATTCTTCATTTTGATACCAAGATAGATAGCTATTCATTAATAATTATAAATTTTCAAGAGAGAATTTATAAAACGATTTAAGAGTGACAAACGAGCCCATAAATCCGCCACTAAATCACGCAGCACACTCGGTTACGCATTCGTCTCCCATTTCCCTCATTCGCTCTCTCAGATCGGCTTAGTCCCGGTCAATTACAACTATTTATTACGAACAAGTACACTCGAAACTCAATGGCAGTCTGTTCTTGTGGTGTGGGCGGCGTTTACGACGTGCGGACGACATTCGCTTCGTCAAGCAAAATCGCGTTTTATCGAGAATGCGAACGCACGCGGCAAACGCGGCTTGAACTTGAGGAACTTTTGCATTCTTCTTTTTCTCAATTGCGTTTAGTCTCCACTTTTTTTTTAATTATTATTAATTAATTGCGCTCACCGATACCCTCGTCGGTGTCACGGCTCTCTTGTCTCAGTCTCGAGAAGTTATTCTCCTGTTTCAGTTCAGTAAAAAGAAGAGATACTCGATATACTATATCGAGAATGCTCGTATTGCATCGGGCTATCGGTTGTCTACGTATAGAAAAAAGCGCGTATTCTAAAGAGAATGATGCCACCTCTTTCTCTCCCCCTTTCTCACTTCGCTTAGAAAAGCTAAATTGCTTTGTGGTCATTGTCGGAGATGAAACGATGACTTTATCCGTTGGATAGATATGTGACTATAGAAAACTCGTGCAACAATAAAGGACTCAGTGCAGTAATTGTCTAAATTCTAAATTTTCTTAAGAATCTTTCTTTTTCTTGTGTTTCAATATCTCATTCAATTTACTATCAATTTTAATTGATTTAATTTTTTAATTTAAATTTATTAACAAATGTGTCTTTTATGGGGTCTTTATTTTCTCTGAGAATTGAATGCGATGTGTGTATGTGATGTATGTGTAAAAGTGAAAATTAGATTGATGACAGACTTAAGAGGTTGAAAAAGAAAGTAATATATCCTTAAAAAGTTTGAAGACCACTACTGCACTGAAACCCTTGCAACCCTGGAATTCTTTGACTTAGACAATAGACTTCGAGTGATAAACATGAAAAGATTCGTCGACTCGGTTCGTTCGTCTCAGTTGGATTTATTTTCAATTGCGATTTTATCATCGCATTTGTTAAAAAATTGTCCTTGTTATAATTCATTTTATTTGTAGTCTGAAAAATTCCATGAATAATTATCCGCCGATAGCTAAATTTTTATTGATCGGGATTCATTTTTTTTCACAATCGGAACGACGATTCGAGCCTAATTAGTCGAGTTATCTCGCGTATTGCGTAAATTGTGAACTATCAACGGGTAGATTCCTCGACTGAAATCTTAATGGAAAAGACGATCGAACACTTTAATTTGAATTGACTATTATTAGTGTAAAAAGATGGTCTCTAAAGGAGCCATGTGTTTTCTCAGTAAGTCTCTCCTTTCTCTTCGTATTCAACTGGACGGTCCATGGAAATTGTAAAACTGGAGTTGTAATACATCGCGTGTTTGCAATACGAGCTATATATCAATATTTATAAATTCTAGTTTTTACCAATTTTTACTCGACAATAATTTTATTATATTCGTTCTACGTTTTGTATATATAGTTATTAAAATTTTTATAAAACTCGATTTCCTAATGATTAGACCAGTACATTGTTAATTAATTAGTAAAATTGAAATGACAAATTGTAAATTCTTAACCCTCGTTATCACATACAACGCGATGCATTGCTGTCATATTAATCCTTTGTATCGGTCTTGCATTATGAAACTCTCTAATAGGATTTTTTTTATTTTGGTCGACATTATGCTTCTCTTATTCTTATTCGTGTTATATTATTAAGTTGTTTTCAATGCCTTTAAAAAATCAGGAGTGTATCGGTGAATTTCTCGAGCTTCTCGAGTAAAGTGTCTCGTTAATGCGTATTTGGTAAGTTGGTACATTTTCTCGACATTTTTCAAATTATGTCAATTGTTGAAAATGTCATTACGTATTTCAGGCAACTTCATTAACGAATACTTGCAGCGCTAACCACGAGTTTAAGATCACTTGCGAGAAATGTAACAAGTCGCGAAAAGAAAAATGAAAACTAAACTCTGAAAGAGATAATTTGACACAAATTTTATTAATTAGATTTCTATCCTTTAACAATTAATTACATACTTCTCAATATTTGTGATTAAATTTGATTTCCTTTGAAGCGACATTACATACGCATTCTTACTATCAATCAACATTAAAAAATATTTAATGTCATCAATCAACATTAAATAATTTAATGTGATTGCGGAAATCTAAGAAGTACGTAAATGAATGTTACAAAAGACAGAAATATTTCAAGATTACTATTTCAAATTAATATTTAATGTCATTTTTCTGGCACTTTAGAAATAAATCAATCCTGAAGATTCTTGCGAGGATCTCTCTTTGTGATCTCTCTGCTTGTCTGTGGCATAATACCAACTCTCTCTCTCTCTCTCAATTCAAGTTAACGAGAGCTACGCTGGGAAATACGATATACGAATGAATTCTTCAGTCGCAGCTCTCTTTTCTCAATTTCTGTGATATTAACGATTGTTATATTGCACGTCTTTGGTTCACCACGCGCCGCGTGAGCCCGGATCATTCTTCAGTCGACGGATACGGAGTTTCGATAT
The DNA here is from genome assembly GCA_011636635.1 of Tetramorium simillimum. Taxonomy (NCBI): domain Eukaryota; kingdom Metazoa; phylum Arthropoda; class Insecta; order Hymenoptera; family Formicidae; genus Tetramorium; species Tetramorium simillimum. Next base: position 29,521 of record VBVQ01000473.1, on the reverse strand, counting down.
GATTTCAAGTCCAGTCAAATGTTTCGTTTAAGAAGAAAAAAAGAAAAAGAAATGTATTTCAAGAACTTGAAAAAAAAGGAAACATCTTTTCGGCGCACTACAAATTACATCTACGCACACTCGTACACTTCATATCCTTCTTTCCTCTTTCTCCTTTTTCGCTCGCAAATTCACGCCAAGAGAACACTCACGCTAGTCAGTTCCTGAAAACGACGTCTGGAATCTGTCGTTTCCTATTCGTTACAACGTTCGCTATTTTATACGCACGATCTACATATTTATCTAGCACTCTCTCGTGTCCTCGCACTCTCCATCCCTTTCTCTCTCATTCACGTTCTTTCCATCTTCCTACCAAATCTATCTACCTAATTACTTTTCTGGTTGTACGTTCTTCATTCTTCTTTCGCCAGTACTCTAACGCTTTTATGGTTTTACGCTATATACATCTTTCCTGGCGGGCCCGTGGCGAAAGAGAGCGGGATGCTGGCCCGATTAAAAAAATAATTACTCGATTTCGCGGAACGTCTTCGTCGCCGAATTTCGATGCGCCGCGCTCCAGAAGGCGAACGGGTATGACGACGGTTCTTTCTTTTCTTTTTTTTTTCCTAATTTCTCCAATTGGACGCGAATACCCAAAGACTGTAAAAGACACTATTCTAATATCGCAAACATCCCAAGACGTCCAAAAATCATCCTTCAATCATCTTTCAAAAAAGAAAAGTTTGAAAGAGTATCCTTCTAAACTCTTTTATATTGTTTCCTCCACTCCGGCGCGTTCCCTTTACCCCGAATGAAATTTCGCCATTTCCCTTTACGACGTAAAACCCGTAGTCTTCCGAAGACGGTCGATTGAGTAATCTCGGCGCCACTCTCAGTCGCCATTTGCCACGACGTGTACAAATCGGGATTAATCTTAAACAGTATAAAGTCCTCCTCGTCGCTCTCGTGATTCGCACAGCCACGCTCTCGCACTCGCAATCACCGAAGATCGGCTGTCACACCTTCTCTTCATCCCTCTCGCACGCATCCACACATCTTTCTACCACCCTCAACACCCTTACGTTACTCTATCAGCGACTTTCTTTAGCAGTTAAACCGTATCCTGCGAACTGTTATTCTTTTCTGCTTTTCAACGAAGCTGTAGAGAAGTTATAGGAGCCATAGTACTATATATATTTATACATGTACATACATATATATACGTATGTAAATATGTAAATATATATTTATTTTTATACTTTATATGTATATATTCAACGATAAAAAAGATTCGATCGAGCCGATCGAATGTCCGTGTCACCGCGGCAGACAGTGACAGCTCTTTCCTTACGAAACGTGTGATCTTCGAGCGGCCGTTTAATCTATCACTGGTCACAATCCTGTGAAACTTCTTCCTTACATTCTATCTCTTTCTTATGGATAAGATGCCGTTCGAAGATCAACCTTTCGAGTCTTCACCCTTAAAACTCGCGCAAACGTATCGACGACATTTGAAATTTTCGATTTCTAAAATTCTTCACGCATTGTGACGCACGTGTTGTAACCGGTTTTAAGAGCGACACAGGTTTACCGTGAAAAAGTACATAGATAAAAATTAGCATTTTGGAATTTTAAAATTGTTTGTAAATTTTCTTTTCAACTTCTATATGTATTCTTTAAAATAAAGCTATCCAACGTACAATTTTGAAACTATCTTTTACTCATAAAACACAAATTGCAAGATAGAATTACTGTATCTCATACATTACATTTTACATAAAATTTTACGTGTCCACGAATTCGTTGAAATTGAATAAAAAACTCGACTAAAATAAATGTTTGACTATAAGACAGTAAATATCTAAAAGAAGATATTCGGTGCATTTTAAACATTTTGGTATTATTTTTAAATTTACTGGATAGATGGAACATATCATCACATTATTCATACTGATAACATCTGCGAGTGCATCAAAGTCCAACGTAGTACGAATGCCCAAATAAAGCAGGCTTATTGCTCGCTTGTAATTAAATCTTGCTGCATAATAAATTATAAATATTACGGCCGTTTAATGGGTACAAGCCTACTTTCGATGAACATGTTAAATTAGAACGATTAACAAACAGAAAGCTATATAAAATAAAACGCGTTTAAATCTGACGGAATATCGATAGTTGCAAAATAATTGTATCACAGATAGCATGAAAAATCCAACAACATTAAATGCGAATTTTGCTGTAAACGCAAAAAATTGTATTAATATCTAATATCTAATATAAACTTTAGATATGGTTGTAATAATTATTAAAAATTATTAATAGACTTACATTATGCCGTGAGAACATTCTAATTAAAATACATAATATATAACATAAAATATAATATATAACATAAATACATAACATATTAATCTTACGATTTTTTTAATAACTAATGTACTCCGTTAAATTAAAAAAAGTAATTTTTAGTAATATCAGATATGAAACTTTCTGTTCACACACGCTAGCATTGATGCGATCGCAAAGGATATCAGTATGTAATGAAGACTATATAAAAAAAAAGATACTTTTTACACATCAAATCAACACAGTTAATAATTTGAAAATTTGTCTAATTCAATCCAGTAATTTAATCTTGAACGGAAAATTTTAGACTGACTTCGATTTCACGACTATCGTGATGTTACTGTAACAACGTCGATCTTATCCATGTCGACACGTGCGCAACGATGAGTTCGAATTTCCTTTTTCAATTTTCGGTCCTCTCCCGCATTCTGCCACCCATCGAGAACAAATCACGGCATACCGGTGCCAAGGGTGATTATGCAGAATCAAGTAGAAACGCGCCGAAACGAAACGAGTTAAGGGAGAACGAAAGAATCAGTATCGATTGCGAAATTCGAGGATCTCGCCAAGAGGTTCCTCAATTGTGTGCAGCACGTACGTGCGCAACACTCGTATACTTGATACGTACGTATATAATTACGTACGTGTATATATATATTTATATGTATATATTTTCGTATGTGTACATGTGTGTATGTATGTATGTATGTATGTGTGTATGTGTTATGGAAGCGCCGAAGATACTCGCACGAGATTTTCGAAACTATTAAGACTCAGACGTATGCGGGAAAACGAGACGTACATATCGGACTCGCGTGGAAAAAGATTCACTTTGTCATCATCGAACGTCGTGTCCATGTTCGTATTTTCGCAAATCTTCCCGGCGACGGTTTTTTTTCTGATTGACTCGACAACGCATCGAATCTAAGTAATAGATAGCACGCTAGCGCTAGTCGCGTAAAGATACAAATGCCATGGATTTCTGTACCGCTGGGGGAGAATCGTAGAGAAAATACGAAAGATGGAAACGAAGGTGAATTTGTCTATTCTTTTTAGGCCCTCGTGCGTCCTCGCGTGAACGTCGACATCGAGCTTTGTACATTACCTTCGAGATCCGCGACTTCGGAAACGCCGGGATCACACTTTCATCGCGAATGTCGAAAGCCTAAGATAGAATCGTATCTCCTATAGGGCGCCTCTCGTACGTTTCGGAAATGATTGTTCCGCTAAACGTGTTTCCCGTCTAGTTTCCCCCAAAAATTAATACAGTCCTTATATCTCTGCGTAATAAAAAAGAAACAATCAAATGGTGAGAATGTCAATGGTACATACGTAAAAAAATATCCAAATACGCGCGGTCGAAATGAGATACCGTTAATTAAATGTAAACAGCGAAACGTACGAAGGGCGAGGTTTCATCTTATTCTAGCATGGTACGTCAGCTAGGTGATCATGTGTTATGCGATAATCGCTAAAAGGTATTATATACACGCAATATAATTACGGAGTAGCGTTCACATTTATCGTACAGATAGACAATATTAATGACCTGGATGTATTTCAAATTGCATACTCTGCTAAACAATTCCTATATTTATCCTATCCGCTAGAAGGTTAACTAAAAATCTTAATTGTAGTTTCTGTCTTACCGCCGCATTTTACTTTGTTTGCTCGCTAACTTACTTATACACTTAAAGAGTACTTAAAATTAATTTCTCGTAGGCGTATATATCTATGCATTAAACTCTTAAACATATGTCGCGCTCGTACACCAATCAACATCATCGTAGAAAAGAAAGTAGTAGTAGTAGTAGTAGTAGTAGTAGTAGTAGTAGTAGTAGTAGTAGTATAGTAGTAATAGTAGCAGTAATAATAGTAAATTACGGGCGAAAGGATCCGCTAATGTAATTAAAAATTGGTCTATGGGCCTACATTCGACGAGCGATAACGCTTGTACAATCACTCGGTGAAACAGTATATTCGCACAAAGAGAGAAATAACACAAAAAATACAATGCACATAATATTATGGACGCGTGTAAACAAAAAAAAAGTAAAAGTAAAAGAAAAACAAAACGTTTGCAGCCCTTTTCTCCCCGCCGGTCGATCGATTGTTCGACCATTTCCGAAAGCCGATCGCTCCTCTCCTCGAAAAGGCACGAGAAATTGTAAATTCCAAGCCTCTTAGTCTCGTATCCGCAAGCAATAAGAAATCCATATGTCGTATAGAAAAAACTCCTACAATGTATTATTTGCGGCAGGGCTAAAAGTGAAGTCGCGAAGAGAATCGCAAGACATCATTCCAATGATTGACGACTTGACAGAAAAACTCGTCCCGATTTCCCTTAGGCCCTTGCAATTATTAGCATTGATTGATTAGCGCTGATTATACTGATCCAATAAGGAGATCGGTTGTGGTCGGCGACGCAACGGGAATGACAGCCGGGAGAAGCCGCCGCTTTACTAAACAGAAACGGCATCCCCAGGTCGCCCTGTATCGCATTGACGAGTAAGTTAGAGAAGACGAGCGATCGTGGACTCATTGCTTTTCGGTCTACTGAATGTACCGACCGGCGCCGTCACTTTTACATCACGTACATTACATCTACTACGAAGGAACAAAAGGGTACTCTCTGGGGATATTTGGCACAGATTAAACGGAATTTTCAACCCGCGACACGAGAACATAGAAGAAAGGAGCCATATGCGCGCGCGCGAATCGAACACTGTCCGATTACGAGTTTCGCTTCGCCGTTCCACCGTGCTTTTCTATCGTACGTCAAATATTAAACGTTGCATGTGGATGTATTTTGATTAATACCTTGTTGTTGTTGTTCGATTTCACTTTCTTCTAGTCGTTTCGCGCTTATCCAGTGGTAACCCCGTAATAAGTATCGAAAGAACATACATATATACGCGTCGTTATAATATCTTAATATTTTTCCTCGCGTCGTTATCTCGTATTTTCTTCATTTCCGTAACAATGTAAAAAAAGAACGTAAATATGTATATATATTTTATACTCTTTACAAATAATATATATGTATGTAATATTGTATATATGTATATCATACAGCGTACGCAGCCTTATGCTAGAAATATTACGTGGTAATTACTTGCTTAAGTCTAAAAATGTTCTACCTACTAAAACGGAAGGAGAAACGTCCACTTTCGGCCTCGCAATTTCCGCGAGGGAAGAGGACTTTCCTCCAAAAGAGGGGAAGGAGACGGGGGAACTCTTCGAGATTCAAAGCGATCTCGTGGCGATCGTCGCGGAATTGATCAAGAGTAATCGTTAGTATTTACATGAGATAAAGCGCGATAACGTCGTTTCGTTTTGACAACTCGGTAATGAGGATCCTTTCGTCAAGCCTCGGAATTAGCTCTGCCTTCACCTATAAACTACGTCCGCGATTAAAAATCACTTTGTCCTTTCTATCTAAAAATCATTCGATTGCATGCATTTATCCTTGTTAACAGCCTTATTGAGGCGAAGGCGAACGAAGCGCGTAGTAGGAACATACATAAAATCTATCCCTTCGTGCAACTCGCAGCACCTCTCCCGAGTTCTTCAGCGCGAAGGGAGAATGCACATGATATTCGATCGCGATGATCGCTATCACTTCTCTAGTTTCTGCGAGCGCTCGATCTTTCGAGTCGTCTGAAAGGGATTCCTCATTTTCGAATGATAAATCACGATGATTTCGCGCGGTGGAGGCGAGTACATCGTCGTTCTGAATGCATCGTTCAGTGTACGGGACGCGGGGTGTTGCTGGATCACGAATGCTTCACCACGATCACGCCAGGCCGCTGCTGGGTCTGCTGTTGCGTATGAAATTGGAGGAAATGCTCGGCGTGCAGTATCCGTTGTTTTGCGGGTGGTGCCGCCGTGGCAGACGTCGTCGAGGACGAAGAGGAAGAGGAAGAAGCGGATGTGGTGGTCGCAGACTTTGTTGACGTCGAGTTTGCCGTCGCCTGTTGTTGCTGCTGTTGCTTGTTGGTCAGTGCTAGCGGTACATCTTGCGCGGGTTCATCGCTGAATAGATGGTCGCCCTCCAGATGACGTATCGCCTCGACGATCGTTTCTAGGTTCTGTCGGGACGTGTTTGCGATGTATAACCTTGCCTGCGTACCGTCGTCCAGAGAGTTCGCTGGGGAAGGCAACCTACGGTTGAGAAATTTCTTGTTAGTACAAAATCAACTCATCTTTATGTATTCAGTTTCCTATGAGAAATCGAATCTATATTGCTCTTATTCGTGCGAGAAAATGCCATGTGACATAGTGTTACATTAGTTAAATTATTAAATAAATCAGATATTTGATGCAAAAGTAAATTGATTAGATGTCATATCTCAAGTGAACCAATTATTGATCAATTGAGATCCAATCTTACCCTTTATGTTTTAAACAACGATTGGATGATTGATTTTAAGGGCAAAAATTAACGTGTCACATACCTCTCCACCTCGACTTTGGGCTCAGCCTTCATCGCGGCTTCTAGAACACTGGGTAGCCGTTGAGGCTCGGCGACTGGTGAGTAGGACCTGCTGGGACTCGCGGTGATGTACTGTGGCGAGCCAGTCTTATAATCTGCGGAGGACGATGTAGCGTACGTGACACGACTTGACGACGAAAACGAGTCCGTAGTCGGCTCCTCTATCGCCGTGAACACCTGATTCTGGGCGAAGGCGACGATCTTGGGAGTACTCGCGCGTGACTCCTCTTCTTTGATCTCTTCCGACACCATGTCAGTCGGCTGTGGCGACAAGGGCGGCGAGCTCGGGTCCGGGCTGGACGTCTCCACGGTTTGATTGGAGCCCACTGGCGGCAAAGCTACGACCGATACCACCTGAAGCGTGGCCACCGCTTCCTCCGTTTCCTGTGCTATCACGTTATCCGTGTGCTCGATCACCTAGGACAGTAGCGATTCTCGTTAATTTTTTATTATCGTACTTGCGAAACTTGTCTCTCTTCGCGATCTGTCTATTCTCAGCGAAGGCCAGATCGATAGTTTTGTACGCGGATCGTTGTCAGATAAAAAGAAGAAAGAAAAAAAAAAAGAATTCGAATTCAATCGAAATAATAAAACGGTATATAGCGTTGCAGTGGCCTGTTATCAGACGCAGCTATCTACACGAGCAATTAAAACAATGTTTGCAATATCTTTCGACTGGGAAGCATTTAAATCCTCGAGGGTCGAACGAGTTTACGGTTGAATTATTTTCTGTATCGCAGATAGCGATCTCCCGGCAATCGAAATCGCTCGAACATGTTTTCATAGACTATGATATTTCAGTTAAGGTCTCTACACTGTGCTTTAATAACGTTTTCTACGATTACAATTTTATAAGCAGAGTTTTATCTTGTTGTTTTACCAATTACGTAATCCGTTCTTTTTCTTTTCTTAACATTTTTATCGATTAATTTTTATTGTATGATTTTATTTTATAATTAATGTTTTTGCATAATATTATCTACTTTTACTTCACTTTCCAAAAGATTAATGAAAGCAATGCTAAAGAGAAACGTTACCTCGTGGGGCTGATAAGTGACGAGCTGACTGTCCCGGAATCTGTCTGGATACAACTGGGTCTGAATCGATCTCATCTGTTTCTCTAAATGCATTCTCGCGTGACGTTCCTTTTCTAGCTGTCGCTTGAGCTGTTCTACATCGGGGTTCACAACGGAATGTCCCTCTGTGGTCACTGTGATTACCGACACCGGCTCGGGGGACATGCTGCCCAAGCCCTCATCGCCACTTTCGCTGACGTGCATTGGTACACTAACGACGACACCTGAGGAAGCAAAAGAAGTCAAAATGAGAGAGAAATTGATTCACAATATTTTCCAGTAAATAGAACTTAACTGATTAGCGCGTCGTGAACCAGAACGACAAAGTATTACCAAAACGAAGCAAAATTATCAAAAATTTCTTTTCTCATCTGTCTACAATTGTCTTTATTTTTTTACTTTTAAAACTTTTACTGTTTTACTATATTTTTACTTTTTAAACATTGCGACATTTACATAAAGTTACATGTAAGATAAATAACTGCGTATAAAAAACAATTTTCACGGTAAAAACAATTTGACGTTTTTACGAAATTAATTTATGAGAAAGGCTCATAAAATCTGATTACAGCTGGCGAATAACCGCAATGAACTTTCGGAACGTATTTTAGATTTCCGGCACACATGCCAACGTACTAATGAATACAACCCGTTCGCGCAATATAAATGAATACGAGACTGTGAGCAAAATTAAATCTGTTCACTATTTACGATTAGAGCAAATATAGAAACCATTACATTTCGTGCGGATCAAAGGCCAGTCCATTTGTTTCGATGTTATATTAGATTGAAGTGAATGTGTAATGTTCCCGTATGTCACTTCATTTGTACATTATTTGACATCGTAGAACATTACAGGAAATTATAATACGGTAATGCTGCTGCGCAAATGTTGTGCATCGTTTTTGCGAACATTTATTAATTAACGTGATTTTCAACGGTAATTGCGATTATCGGTTGTTGTTATTAGCGAAATTGTAACTGCGACGCCGAGCGTCGTTAGTTTCCATTTTTTTCTCCCAGCATAACACAAGTTTAAGAGATGAGTTGTTAAATTGTTCATAATGTTTTCAATTCGTTAATGGTTTTACGAGAAATATACATTTAAATATTCATTTTTCACTATACCATGACGTTCGATTACTTTTTTCTTATTTTATATACATATGACTTTAATTGGCTCTCCTCAAATCATTCAAATAAAATGTGTATCGAATATATTCTCTTTCTGTGTTTTAACTTTTCATTGTTGTATGATTTGTATTACAATTAATATTTTAAAGAAAATCCATAAACTCTGTTTGAACAAATTGCCAAGACTTTGAATTAGCTTCTTGTTCATACATTCAATTATGAGACGTTATTTCATCGGACGAATAATTATTGTAAATGTTGGGGATAATATTTGAAGGCAATCGGGAGGGTTAACCGCGATTGATCGATAAAAGTGGTTCGTCGGCATTAAATCCGCTTCGTCGCACAGCCGACGACGAACTTTCTGAATATCGCCGTGCCATCGAACGGAGGAAACTAATTTACGATAGAACCGGAAATTGAAATTGTCTCGGCCGAAGTTCGCGACAGATACTTTCCGACGGGCACACCGCCGCGACGGCGACGGCGACGTCGCCGAAATGCCACCGGCGTCGAAACAGGAGAGTACCCTTAATTCGCCCCTTGTATTTAGCCCTCGAAGTAATAAAGACTTTCGAGGATGATCCCGACGTTGCTGTTGCCTATCTGTTTCTCTGGATCCTTTATAATCCCCGAAAGTTTAGCCTTCCGGGCTAATATTACCTTCTCAATATCTAACAACGTGTGTGTAACGACACACACATTTAATAATTACTTAGACAAAACAAATTATTACAATTAAAACGTTCCGATACTACTTGGAAATACCAACTTAAAAATTGAGACTCCATTCCACTTATCTCACTTTTCGGTGAAGAAAGCAATAAAATATCAAGATCTCCAAGAGATCCTTCTTAGATACAACAATTGAATTGAGTTTCGCTAATCAAATTAAATTTCGTGAAAATTTTTCATTTATATATAAGCGATATCATTACTTCGTTATATTACATTAAGCTTCCCTCCGGCAATATCCTATACATCCCTTCGTGATACCGAGTCGCGAAGAATGTAATTACTTTCGCGAAAATGACGAACGGCTCTCTCAAAATGCGCCCGCATTGACCACGTTGTCGACGCGAGATTAAAAAATTCCTGCTTGCAAAATTTGCCACTATTGCCGCGAAATATCATCACCGGTGTATTGATTCGGTGATTATGTACAAATGAATTGAAAAATGGATCGTCGATTATTGCATATATCGTGGCAACGGGCGAATTTACTGAATTTACTGAAAACCAAAGTCTATAAAGTCGCGTTTATTTGAAAATACGATGTTATTTACTTATTTTTGGGCGGAAGTTTCGGAGATGCAACAATTCAATTTCGCAATTGAGAAATAACTTATAGAAACTTCGACGTGGCGCCATATAAAAGCGGGAAAACCGTGAAATAAGCGGATTGCAATGTATATCCGCGCAACTTTTCGCGCTTTGCATCGATTGTTTCCGCTTTTTGCTTTTACGATCCCAAATTCACACGGGACACTGCAATCGCGGTCGCACGAGTGATAAATAATTCAAGTCCATTTGGAAAATCTCGTTATACGACGGACGATGAACATTAATTCCATTGCTCTTTATCTGTACAAATGTTTGCGCGTAAGCAATAACTGTGATGATATTTTATTGACGCATTTTTATATTATCGTTGCTCTTTTAAGGTATTTACTTGCGACTTTTTTTTATGGAAAACTTCTTTAAAATCTTTTAATTTAGGAAAACAGAAAAAAATTTTTTTTTGCAATATATACATACGAAATATCTTTACTTTTGATACAAATAGATTCATTTTTAAAATTGACGGAGAATTACCTTGGGTGTCAGGTTTGCGTTTCTTGATAGGTACATCGCCTTCATATTGATGATTTACCAACCGTTTTAGTTGGCTGTTTTGTGACAGCAGTTGTGTTTTCTCTTGCTCTAATTGGTATATATATTCGGCAGTCTGTTGGAGTATCGCAGCCTGTAATACAAATAAAAAATAAATTATTTCTTACTCTTTTTCGTTAATATTTTTTTCGGTCGTTGAAAAATTGTCACGATCTCTCGCGTCAAAATACACGTGAAAGCAAATTATCGGAAACTTATTTCCACAAAACAAAATCACGAAATACACTGGCAATAATGAGAAGGCATCGAAATTTAATAAAGTTGTCAAGAATAAGACTGGGACCGATTTGACACGATAAATCCAAAGAGATCGCATTCATTGCAGGTGCCCCCTACGCATTATATGCAACCTGTACAGGAGGGACATCGACAGAGGGAGGGAGGGAGGGAGGAGAAGAACAGCGACTTCCTGTTTACTGTGCCACGAGCTTAAAGGGTTTTACGTGGTCAGGATGAAAAAGAAAGGGACCACACCGTATGGGCCGATAACATCCGGCGCGGGCTATCGCGTGTCGTGCGTACTACGTCGTAGTAAAACGGGAATGACTTCGAGGAACAGACCGGCAAAAACAAAAGGGCCGATTGATACCAACTGCGCGGGGTAACGGGGCCGGGTGTACGGTTCGCACCTGCCGACAGGTGGTTAACGAACAGATGCCCCGCGTACGCTGCGATCGTAAATGCACGAATGATGTCTGCCGCCGCCGCCTCGTCCTTTCTCCGAGCAGCCGGTCCTTCGCGTCACGTTCTTACATTGAAGGGAAAAAAGGAAAGGAAAGGCTATGCTCCATTATCCCCCTCGGAGATGCTCTTTTTCGGCACTAATTGGACGCCAGCCTCCAGCAATCGAGCAATTGATACGCGCAACTTTTGTATAATTTTTGTCTCTTTGTCTTTAAATATGTATATATATATTTATAATTTTTTATATATCTCATACAAAAAATATATGTCTTGGGAAAAGATAAAACATTATTTTAAATATCACATAAATAAAATAAAAGAAACAATTTAATTTAAAATAAAAAATCTGTCTTTTAATTTTCGATTAAGAATAATTGAAAATAATAAAATAATGGTTTTGTATACAATAAAAATATGAAAAAGGTATGGATTTTCTTATTCTGATATCATTATAAAATAGAAAGTATAATAAAAACATATACTTTAATAATTATTTTAATGAACTAAGAAAAATGAATTATCGTAAGAAATGATATATCCAGACAGATCTCTACATCTTTATTAAAATTTCTTCATTTTATCTACTTGAATATGCAAGTAGTTGGAAATGGATATGCAAATGCAGATGGAATGAATAATAGTCATTAAATGAAATATTACAAATAAGTTAATTTCAGTCCCGCTCCATTTCTCAAGTATGTACAAAATGAAAATTAACGATATTAGATTAATATAATGCAAAAAAATGGCAAATCTTGAAGAATTTTATTGTGAACACACTATTTAAACACACTAAAGTGTATCATTATTTAAATTAAGAAAAAAAAATCTGTCAAGGACTTTAAAAATACGAAAAAGTGATAAGAACATACTCAGATTAAAAATTATAATTATAGAATCGCACCTGTGATTAAATCTCATAATATCAATTTGAAAACAATTTTATATAACAAAGATATGCGTTGGCGATAAAAAGATAATCGATGGAGTTCATTCATACTCGCGGTATTAATTGCTTAAACGCGTTTTTCGAGTCGAGTCGCGGAAGGTCGAGAGCGTCACGGCCAACTTTTGCTTTCTCAGGAGCGGAATAAAAAGAATCTCATGGAACAGGTTGGCGTCGATTACCAGGCCGGAAGACCGTAGCACTCGCACGCAGTTTCTACGGTCTGCTCAGCCCGAGCTCCGATGCACGTGCCGAATTCTTGTTAGCCGAATCGCTCTGTAAAATTCGACGCAGGCCAAGGCCGCTCGCCAGCGGCGATGGCGGCAGCGATGATGGGGACGATGCTATCCGCAGGTAACGATTTATAGCGCATGGGACAACCTTCTCTCTCTCTCTCTCTCTCTCTCTCTCAAACAAGCCGCATTCCGTCCCCAGTTTACCTAATTTGTACCCATAATAATAATTTAAAAAATGCACCAACGACAATTCTATTTAAAAATATTTCCATATTGGAATTCCATTTCTTTTAAATATTCACAGCAATGACAATTAAATAAAAGAATTCAAAATTAGAGCGCGGAATTTTTATCCGTCGATTATTGCGCTTCCGATCTACGACCGTCAGGAAAAGTTTAGAGTACGACAGCTGCAGTCTCTCGCGTCTGAATGGGATGACAATACGCCGCGATCGATATAGGAGTACAAGATGAGAAGGGAGAAATAATGCTGGCAGCTGGCGATCGAAAGAGAGGAAAATCCGCTGTAACGCGCGATCGCGTGCCTAAGTTCGTGACCCCACCTGCTGAACTCGTTTCCACGAAGCTCAAATAATCGACGAAGAGATGTTGCGTATTGCGAGCGCAAACGTTACCGCAAAAAGATATTTTTCCACTGAATATAAAGAAGATATCGAGTAACTCCTTTTACTTTTAATAAATTTTAAGTTTTAATTAAATCTCTCTCTCTCTCTCTCTCTCTCAGCTAGTTTTCGCGCAGTTCTCCAAAAACAATCAAATTGATTTTCAATTACTCGCAGTTTTAAATAAAAAATTCGACAATCTGAGAATTAACGCAAACGATAACGTTATAACATATAATTTCTTCTTGTATAAAAAAAAAAGTAATCTGAGAATTCTTGAAAAGACGCGCGTCTACGCTGTTGTCGTTGCACGCAACGTAAGCCGTGGCATTCTACGACTGGTCACTACTACCACATGCAGCCTTTTCCTCTCTCGCCCTTCCGCGCACCTTTGCGCTCGCTCCCTTTCACACTTTCTCCCTCTTCCTCGCTCCCTCCAAGGGCTCGACTCTCCAACGTCGAGTCTTTCCTTCTTCGGCCCGCGAGAACTTTCCCGTCGAGTCTCTCCGCCGCTACGGCGATGGAATCGAATCGCTTTCTTCTTGTTGCAGCGGCGGCGGCGGCATTCCAAAACACGAACGCGCCGATACATTCGAGAGAAAGAGAGAGAGAGAAAAAGAGAGAAAGGAAAAGAGGAAGGAGAGAGACCCTACCGAACTCGCCCTCATTCGGCGGCTGCACTCGCGCGATCGTTTGCAATTCCGCGCGCGAATCCAACAGGAATTCCCCGCTACCATGGTTGCCCTACGCTCTATTGTTCCCGTTTGCAACGGAAATCCTTCTTCTCTGTCGTCATTTCTTCTCGGCTACAAATTACCATTGTGATAGCAGATCAATGGAAACGAAATTAAAAAAAAAATACGATCATATCACGTAAGATGCTACATCGTTTGAATAATTAACGCATCGTTAGAATTTTTAACGCGCTACAGCAATTATTCCGGTATTCGCGAAGAGTTGAGAGCGAAAGATTCGTAATTAAAAATTTCATTACATATTATTGCATTTTTCGTCTGTGCAATTTCCTCTGTTAGTGGGTGATCTGCTCAAATAAAAATTCCTCGCAGTTTTTACGCTACGTCTGACGGTAACAGAGTTAAATAACTGTAATAATCGTAGAATTAATAATAATCCTATTTAAATCTAACTCATAAGCGCACTTAACTTGTTTCCTTTCGCAGGACGACGCGGTCCGGATTGCTGTAATTAATTGCTGTTATCGCGCCGTACATTCTACGCGCTTAATTACATAATATGCACGAACGAAAATTTTCGAGCAGGCGGAACGGCGCCAATGATTCACCGCGCAAAACGCTGCGCCACGACGCCCGCCGTTATTATTATATCGTAATTACCTTGCTTATAAAAGCGGCAGCTCTCTCGCAAACGCGTTCTCGGTTGGCGTGGCAAAAACACGGAGAGGAGGCGCATGAAATTAACATTCCGCAAAGTAATTTGGTAAATAATTAGTTATCAATTTCCGCAAAAGAGCATCTCTCACTTAATTTACCCGGTCTAACTAAGTATCCTGCATTTTACTTTCGTGATTGCATAAGAAGGATGGGAGAGAAATTTATATAATTCTATAAAATATATTTCAAAATATATTCAAACTTCTAAAATATATTTCAACAAGAAAATTTCTGACATATATATCTCGATAATATAACTTTGCACAGAGAAAATACAAAAAAAATTTTTTATCGTTTATTAAAACTTCTTTGTTACATTTATTTCTATCCCATAAAAATCATCTCTCTATATAACACATTTGAAACACATTAGATTTCTCTTTTTTTTAAATCTCTTTATCGTTTCATAATTCTCTCCTTTCTGTCCGAATGTCGCAATACGCCATTACATATTTCGCGAGAGAGCCGAATATGAGACTACGCGTGGCCTAATTGGGACTCTCGGCGATGAGGTAACGAGGAAGCGAGGTCAGGCCGGTATTCTACATAAGATAAAAAGGCGGTCGGTAGGCTGCGCGGTCGTTTTCGAAGCATCTTCCTGGAAGGAAACCCTTTGTGGCGATGCGCCGTATATGCTAAGTAAGCGGCTCCACTGGCGTCCTAAGACGAAACCAGAGATGCCAGAAATTCGAACCGGTCCCACGATGGCGCAGCGGCTAGGGCGAACCGAACGCTGGACCGGACGTTGAAAGACGACTGGTGTCCGTTTTCGCTTACGGTGACGAAATTGCGACATGATATGCGATGAAACGAAATTTTTCGCTTGCACTCTCCCCGATTTGCCTGGACGATAATCAGAACTCAAAATACGCTAAAAGCGTATTTCAATTAACGAAAATCAATATTCATTCGAGAGAGCTCTTTGCAGCTCGTTTCAAAATAAGACTCATCAATATATTGACATAATAAAATTAAGTTCTTTCTTTTTTCGAAATTTTACTAAAACCTCTCGAATTAAATTTTACAAAAAATAAATTAAACAATCTATATGCGGAATGGATTTCAAGACACTCCGAGTGCATCTTGTGAAGGAAAATAATATCGATGATTGAACAGACTTTTTTTATCTAATTTGCACTTGCGGTTTGTAGTCAGAACGAACGTCGCCTATCATTTGTCTCTCCAACGCAAACATATAATTCCTATAATCACACGGCTATTACCTGGACACATCCTCGCGATCTCGCGCGCCGCTAAAACTCTCGAGAGCTTAATCGACGTTCGAGCACCGCGGAGTATAATATTCCGCGGAAGATATTTCGCGTCTCGCCCGCGTACGCTTCGCTATTACTCCACGACGGGGGAATTGTAAATCGGGCGCATTTGTTCGTCCGTCACGGTACATTGCGGCGGAGCGTCGCGGCGCCAGACGTCGGCACGAGAGAGTGCATTTTCCGCGCGGACGCGGGAACGAAAATACGTTTCCCGCGAAGCGGGTTCCGCCGTCACGTACCGCGTCCTCCTACCCTCCCCCATTCCGCCTCCTCGTCGTTCCCATTTTTATGCCGCGGCCTCAAAGCGCTCTTTCGTCGTGCTGTAATTAAAAACGTTTATTGCCGTCTCCTTGTACACGACAAGACGGAGACTGTCATACCGTGAAGCGAGCGCGAATAATATTTCGCGGATAGTACATCTCTGTCAAAGTGGTCGGACGGTTCTCGCTCGTCAGCAAGCAAGTTAATTTTTAAATCACGTTAAAACGGCTGCCGGTGAACATTCCGATCTCGAGGAGTAGCAGAGTATATTAAAAGCGTTTTCCCATGATCGTGCCGCTATTATTCCCTTTAGGAACGGAAAATCTCTACATTTATTCCGTCTACCGTCAAAGCGCAGTCGTTGCGTGAATGGAAAAGTTTAACGAGAAGAGGAATGCCGCTTGAATACGATTAATTTTTTGTAAATTTATTCCGTAAAATTTTCCATCTTCCTCCTCTTTCTTTTCTTTTGCGTTTATTATAAGTACTTTATTCAATAATATGTTTTACCATTTTGCGACAAAGAAGAATTTTAGTTCACAGACATAATGTCATCTATTTATCGATTTACTTTCATAAAAATGCAAAGAGTGCCGACGTTTGTCCGCTATTACGGTTTTGCGTCGCCTCGTTAAATAAGATCATGAACTGAAACGTCGAGAGAGAAACGAGAGAGGAATAAGAAAAAGTAAGGAATGACGTCGAGACGTAAAGCTAAGATAAAAGACAAAAAGGGAAGAAGGGAAAGAGAAATGAAGGTGTCAGACAAGAATGACCAGTCGTGGTGTTATGCAACTGCATTCTGAGCGCGGTGCACTCTCATACGTGCACTCGAGGACATTACTCCCTGTGCGACTCGACTCGTTATTCTCGAGTTTCAACACGATCCGAAGAGGCATGCCGATTAAGAAAAAAAAAAAAAAAAAAAAAAAAAAAAAAAACGCGACTCGTTACATCGTCGTTAACATACAGTAATAATTATTTAATCACAATAAATAATTATTATAATGTAGCATGAAAAATTGAAGAGTTTCATAAACAGAAGAGATTTAATGTTGATTACCTTGGCCAATTAATAGAACTGACTTGTAATCAAATAATATATAATGAGATCGTAAACACTGATACCGACGTACTCGATGTACGTTTCTAGTAATAATTTCATTAGGCAATAATTAAAAAAAACTGATAATTTACAATAAATCTCTTCATCGTGTGAAATACAAAATAATTATAACGACAAATTTGAAATGTTATTCTTACGATACAGGCTGACTTAGTTTATGGAGCCAAGATGATTTTTTTCAGACATACCTGTAACAAAAACAAGCAAAGTGGCAATTAGAATGATGTTAATTGGAAAATATAACATGATTAAATAGTATAACTATGAAATAAGCTTTTATACAACCGCGAAGATCAGATAATAAAAAAAATATTTAAGTTTATATCTAAGAAATATTTTTGGTCACAATAAATATAATAAAATTTAATTTATCCGGCAGAAATCCACGGCTAGAATATCGCATAAACGTCCCAGCGTGAGGTGTGTCCGTTCGTCACCTTTATCAGTCGACGCATGAGCGAAGCCGGAGCTTAATTCAACCGAGCGAGCAAAGACGGTTGACGACGAACGTTCGCCGGAAGCCGATCGCGATCGGGCAAGCTGGCATCGACATATCCGACTTGATCCGTTTACGGCGGAAGATGCATTCGCAGCCTGTCACGGGTAGTTCCTGTCCGCGGAGGGACGCGAACTTTTAACCGTGTCGATTTTACACTATGACCGCGTGCGTGCGGTGCTCGCGCGCTCGATCCACGTCCGATCGCGTCCCGAGAGTTCATTAGCATAAATACATAATGTTCACGTAACAACTTTGCCATGGTTCAATATACTCCTCGCGCGGCGTGTTAGACTATACGTCGGGAGATCGCTGGCTATAAAATGCAGCTGGCAGGAATGCACGTGGGAATGCGTGCGCGGGAGAGGAGAGTTATGCGTGCGTTCTCGATGAATCGATATTAACGGCCGCCGCCGCGCGTATTGCACACCGCTCCGTCATTTCACTAGAGCGACGTAATCTTCGTATGATTAGAAGCGCATATAGCGGGAGAATATACTTTATTCTGTACACACATTCCTTTTGATGTGATTGTTAATTATTAATTGAAGTTTCTGCACACATCTTGTATAAATAAAATAAATAATAAAATATCCAAACTTTTGAAGCTCTTCTCTACGGATCGACAATAATTAATGTGGAGATTTATCCAATATAAAATTCCAAGAGAATGCGGAGCACTATTGAGAATTTAAGGACTCAATATTCGAACAGTCTTCGTATCACTAAAAATACATAGCAGGAAAATGTATTTTTTTTTTATTATACGTTCTTAATACAATAAAAAACCTTTTTTATATATTTGTTAATTGCTAATTAAAGATTTTGTCGCCTTTAACTTGTATAAATAATAAAATATCCTCAAGAAATTCTTCCTTACAGATTAATGATAAACATAATTTATCCGATACAGAATTCTAAGAGAACGTATCGCGGAGTATTCTTGAGAATTTAAGAACTTAATATCCGAATTTATTACTTTGATAATATACACTCTATTGCGCGCGTATCGACCTAGTCAGGCCAAGTCAATTTATTCGTAGCCATTACGGAAATGTCAGAGTCCCACGATTTTCAAGAAATCAAAGCGCAATTTCTGAGAAACGTTATATGCAACATTATAAGCCACCGTATGAAGTTATTACACGTATTTTAAGAAAAATCTCATTTATTTAAATGCCGATCAATTCAAAAGATATTTTCTTGCCTTCTCTCACGTTGTCATCCAATACAACTGTGATATCTGTAATCTTAATGTTTTTAAACGGGAAGATTCGAATAATCGGATCAGCAATACGCTATAAGTGGGTCAGACGCGTACCTTCCGGATTTGGAGGCGCGCATTGGATCGACAAATATCCGAAGGCGCTAAGTCGCTGGCTTATAGGATTTCCAACGATACTCTAGTTACGGACAAATTTGCCGCGGATAATCCGGCCGATGCACGACGCTATCCGATAGCATCTCACGAAACGGCATCGCGTTTCGCCATCTATTTTTTTTTCTTTGCGAGATGCAAATGGGTTAAGTTGTTCCCTTAAGTTACTTTTTAATTTGGCAATGTTTTCTCCGAGTAAAAACAGCTTCTCACCGATGCACGAAAAATATTTTTAAAAAATGTCGAGGGTTGGCTGTTTTTCAAAACAAATGAACTTTTACATCCATGAAACGCGGATCTCCATTAATCGAACATCCTCGTTAGAAATCAAGCTCGGATTTTTAATCGGATATCGAATATATGAACTGTATGAAAAAGTGAACTTGATTTTTTATTTATAGAAACATAGAAACGCTAGAAATATCATTCTTTTGATTATAATTGAGTTGGACGCAGAATTGTCTCGGCTGCGAAATCCAACAATTTTTTTGCCTTTAATGAAACAAATACAGATTAAAATAATTTAGAGCATTCTTGCATTCTTGCCTAATAACGATCAAATATCGAAGTATAAAAGAGAGTGACTATTGTAGCGTTTCATCGCGAAAGACTATTTAGAAGGAAGCCATAGTGGCGTTTCATTCCCAAGAGTCAGTTAGCGGGAAGCCACTACAGTGGCGCGTAATAGCCAGAGGGTTAAGAGCATAGCAAAAACGGCACTTATGTCAACGCGGAGCGATGCTTCAAAGCGTGACGAAGAGAAAGATGATTTCGTGAACTCCTTCGGCTGGAAGGAACAAGGAACGCCGATAACACAAATCGGCTTAAGGCTCGAGTGAGAACGATAATATTGCATTCCTCGGAAACCTGTCATTGAATGTCAAGAAATGTAGACCAAATCTCGGGATGGCTTTCTCAATTTATCGTGCTACTTATCCTTATTTCAATTTTATTTCATCGTGAGTAGCGAGGCATCAATCTAAATTTTTACAAAATATTGCAATTCTAAAATGCAACGAGTTTTGCAAAGTACAGCAAGTAGGTGTACCTTCGCAAGCTACTAAGCGATAAGCATATAAATTTTTCTGAAAAAAAGAGAAAAAAAATAATTTCAAAAATTTCTCGGTTAAAAAGAGCGTCATGTCACATGATATGATAGATGCGAATAAATATGCATGTTCTAGATAATAACCAAGAATAATAAGAGGTACATTAACGAGTCCAGGAGCAAACATGTTTGCGAAAGTCATGTCGCAAAACGAGCACTTGAAAGAAAACAGGCGCCAAAGAGAAGACAAAGTACGAATGACGAGGACGAACGTGCACCTGATACCCTGATCCAAGCGCAACGGCGGACTGCGGCTGCGTTCCCGGGGGAGAATCACCGTCGATAGCGCGACGGGCATGCAATTACTGGCCTCAGCCAGACTCATGGAAAAGCCGGTAATTAGTTAGCGCGCTCCAGATTCGATGTGTTTGAGCAGATAAGCTGGCGCCCCGACCGTTGCCGTGACAGCGACGCCGGCGATTCGCAATCCACGAAGCTGGTTCATGGTCAAGGCCAAGGTCACCTGGTGTACTTGATAGTCATTAGGCTCTATTGCGTTTCTTTTTAGGAAAATTGCAATTCAATTTATTTAGACACTTCGATTAAACCGATCGATCATCTTTAGAGGTCCATTTAATTTTATCGTGCTTGAATTCTGTCTTTGATAAAATATTCCCAATAGAATATTACTCGTCGGTATATTAATTAAATTGTTTCCTAAGAATTATGACAGAATATTTTTCTACTCAGACTGTACAATGTAAAAACTGGAAAAAGATGTAGACCTATGTTTTCCTGGAAGAATTCCGAAGGCGTTCGAGATTCCTTCTGGATTGCAACCGAGCAAACTCGGCTCGAGCTTGAACGACCGGCAGCAACATCCCGCAGAATCGCGAGAATCGCTCACAAAAGAGCGGCGCGGTTTCGGTATCGCGTCACGCATAGCAGATTAGCGGCGTGGACGTGGCGTGTTTGACCGCGTGCTCGCGTGCACCCGACACTCTTCACGCGAGATTCCGAGAGCGCGATCGAGTGTCAGTTGGTTTCACTCGTGAGAACGGATATGCGAGAGATTCGACTCGTTGATCGTTCGTACTGCGCTGTTCATCTCCGTATGCATCGCGGTTACCAGACTCGGTCGACTAGCTTTAGAAATCCCGGCGAAGAAGCACGCTGTCATTTGTCCGTTCGTGCTTTATCGCGTCCCACAGAAGGGCAGATAAGCTGTCCCGATCGACGACAATGGGCCTCGGCCCAACCCGACTCGCATCCGATCGGATCGGCAGCGTACATTTCCCGATCGGCAAACTTTTGCCATTGTATATTGCCTCGCACAAATCCAAGTCTATTGGCATCCATAAAATTAATTATAATCATGATGAGAATCAGAAAGATGGATAATCGTGAAGTCCATGTATAATTAAAAAAAAACGCACTTAGAAGTTTTCGAAATAAAATTTGCTCAACTTTTATTTTTAAGTCTTTTTTGCCAGATGGATAAAAAATAATTATCTATGGACAAATTGTGGACAATCAAATGCAACATAAATTTTGTAAAAATTCGCATTTTGGGATCCCAACTTCACAGACCTCGCAAATCCTATATGCGTAAAACAAAACTCAAACAACTGGCTCATTCAGCGGATAAATTTACTTCTCATTCGGACTTATGGAGGGATAAATCATTCTATTATTATCGGATACGCGATGATTTTAACCATAAAAATCATACTCGATTGTAAATTTATTTTGATGGCATAAGCCATTGGCGACGGAGGTCATTTCGCGCGAGACAAATCGCCGGCTATTGGCCGGTTGTCTTAAGTGCCTGCCACGTTATTACGTCTACGAAGTCGAATAGCATCGCGACGAATCGTGGCTCGTTCAACGGCGGTATAATGCACTCGGTTTCATTATCGCGATAGTGAAAAACGCCGAGCTTTCCGGACTTTTTCGCGCCGCGCTCGTAATAGTAGATTTATGACTGTATTAATTCGAAGATAATCGGGATAAAATGATGCGCACGGCAGTAATAGTCCGATCGACGTAAAATATACGAACGCATGTCCCGATAATTGCCGATAAGAGAATCGATCGTTTGCAAGGAGAATTAAACTTCGACGCGAAGCGCTTTTTTTTTTACGCTCATCATGCATCGCAAAAAACAGTTCCATGATGCGCGCGTATCACTCGTAATAAAGATGTATACCGCAGATACACTATTATGATTTTAATACTTGCACTGAGAGAAAAATATAGTTACTTTTGGACCCAACCATAATTTTATAATATTTCTAACAATAAATATCATTAACTTAACTATATGCATCATTATGTTAACTATAATTATCGTTAGAAATATTATAAAATCATGGTTGAGTCCAAAAGTAACTTTTTTTCTTTCGATTTAGAAGCGATAAACTGCAAGATTTTTGTACTCTTTTACATATTTTGCTCATCTATTTCGGTTTGAAGAAGCAACAATATCTTAATACTCGCCACAGAATACGCCCTCGCGTACATTCAGAATGTTATCTTTGGCGCGATAACGATATCCGGTATAGAATACGCGAAGTGAAAGCGAGCTCGTTGCATTACGACGGCGCAGAACCATGGGAACATACACGGACGCGTCACACGGGTGCATCCGTGGAAACGTCCCTGACGCCGGATTTCCAGAGTACGGAGGGTCTACGCACGCTCGCGTGTAAACAGCGAGGTAAGGCGTGTACCAGGCCAGAAACCAGGGAAACTAGTTGCACACATTCGTCGTTGGAATCGGACACGCTCGCGTCGTGAATTGTACCGTGGTACCAGCAGCGGCGAGCAGGCAGCACGTGGCCGTTTATGGGATACGCGATTCCCATTGGATGCCGAGAGAGCCGCGGAGGCACCGGGCGTGCGGATGACCATGACCTTGACTGTCGACAAGGACAGTGAAACGCGTCGAACGTACGGGCCCGCTCACAACGGCCCGCCGGCGAAGC
This sequence comes from Tetramorium simillimum, assembly GCA_011636635.1. NCBI lineage: Eukaryota > Metazoa > Arthropoda > Insecta > Hymenoptera > Formicidae > Tetramorium > Tetramorium simillimum. The sequence goes on along the minus strand of VBVQ01000473.1, from coordinate 6,127 downwards.
GCCGAGTCCTTCGGACGGACTTTGTGAATTTTGACGCGGTCTCACGCGGACTTATCGCCCTATCACTCCGCTGTCTTTTTATGCAGGCGAGACCGGCTGGCTGAATATTCCAATGAGGAATCCGCGCGCACCGGCTCCGGCAACGTCGTCCGAAAACGGAAACGACGTGTATCCGTTGCGAAACACGGAATACATATCTTCTCGTCGAATCGAACCGACATTGAAAATATGTTTGTACAAATATATTCAAAGCACAACTTTAAAATATTCAATAAAGTTAAGTTTTCAATCAAGAATTTACCAGGAAGATTCTTTAAAGTGCTGAAGTTCAGTCGCTTGAAATTATGTGGTGGTATTATTCTAACATATTTAGAATACATAGTAGCAGTCTAACGGTATTGCATATTTGTACTGCATATTATCAAACGCCTTAATATTACGGTATTAATACGAATTTTTGTTTCATCGTGCAGCGAAAAATGAGTAGGCCGTTCGAGGCTTAAGATGATTATGCTGATAATCACAAGTTGCGAAAGTCAAAGGTGCTCGTAAAAGCTCCTCAGTGTCAAGGTGCATGGCAAAACCTGCGCCGAGGCTCGCGTGTGAACCAGACTTGAAGGCACACGCGCGCAGAGATACCGAACATAGGAAGAATGCGAAAGAAAGGAAAGGCTCGATGCTTGAACATGGTTTGTTTGCATTCCACGACCATGAAACGATCGTTCGTCTATCATGGAAATTATCGTTGCATACGGTATGCGAGATGCCTTTCTCTCTCTTTCCACCTTCTACAGTGACTGGAATGAATTACTCGAAATATCCACGTATGAAAAGAATCTTAAAGATTACATGGTAGAATTTTTTTGAATAACTTTGTTACTACAGCTTGTTATTACAGCTCGAATTGCGAAAGATGGATTGTACCTTTGTAATATCTGTGCGAATTATTCAAGTATAAAAAAATAATAATCTATTTATTAATAATTAATCACTAAAACTAATTTATAAATTATAAATTAAAAGTAGAGTTATATAGAATTATTTAATGTATCCTTTTTCCCATCCTTTTCCAACAAACCTAAGTCTGTACTATCTCTCAAGGGATCTCTCACGACAAGATCATGCACGCAAACTCCATTTCGAATTCCTGATCGTAATGAGCGTAATAAGGGCCTCTACTTCGCGACGATAAGCAGACGAGGCTCGTGGAGAGCGAGATAGATAAGTACACGGGCAGAAAATCGTCGAACCGATAGCAGGAGGTAATCGGCGCGCCGTCTCGCAGGTCTTTTTATTTATGCATTAAAAGGCGACCATCGATATCGCCGTGGAAAGCCCCCGCGCGCTGCTGTCTATCGAACTTAAACCCCATTTCAGCGTGGCGCAGGCCAAGTAGTTGCCGAGCCCTCGAGAAACTTTAATATCTCGCGTCGCGAGAGATTAAAGATTCAACCGCCGCTGCTTGTCATTCCATCGGCACGTTACTATGAGAGAGTGCACCTTCCTCTCTTTCTCATTCTCTCTCCCTTTCTCTCGCTATACTGCGAATCCCTTCGTCTCGCTTCACCCGACGACCTCCGGCCGTTCCTCCCGCGCCCTCGACTCCGCCTCTCTCGTCAAGGCGTCGCGGCGCTAAGTCACACTCTTACGATGTCACTCCGTTAAACCGTTTGCACAGCCCTTTCGGGCGTGACGAGAGCACTCTCGAGAGGAACCGTTCCGCTTTAGAAAATACATTTTCATCCCGTAGCACACTCGACAAAGTCGCGATATTACCCCTCCCGTGGTGCGAATCTTGCCCAACTTTCGTATAAAATTGAAAAGTTATTCATACGCGTTCCGCACGCGGGCGAACAAATAAAAAATAAAAATATCTTTCTCCTTATTTTCTAACTCTTCACAAGTTTCTCTTTTCGTTGTCACGGCCGATATTATTCTCTCTCTCTTCCCAGAGAAGAGGGATAATTGTAGCGCAATTATGGCGCCACATTTATACGCTAGTCGATTCAATTTGCATCTCGTGGTTGCTGCAATAGCGTGCCGCGCCCTGACGACAGTCGCCCTGGCGATCGTTTGCGAGACGCGGTAACGATGTTACTATTTGCAATGTACACGAGAAAGAGAAAAGAGAGCGAGGTAGAGAGAGAGGGCGCGTACATTTATGCACGTACAGCTCGTTCGCGAGTACGCACGTACGCACTCCGATGAAGCGTACGGCGACCAAGAGACCGTCTAAGAAGAGCAGGAACGCGAATGTGCAATAAGCCCGTGCAAGCGTGTTGCATACTATCTAACGGAATTTCCGCGTAAATAAAGCGAATGAAATCGATGGCGTAACGCCGTAACCGAACACGTTCAAAACTACTCGGCAAAAAGGTACTCGGAATACGGTAAACGGCAAATGTCGCTTCGCGTCACGAGCGAGTGCACACTTGCATTTGCAATTCATATGTAAGATTCGGAGTTTACGAAGTAAAGCGTAGCATGTAAATTTATATATTGAATAATAAGCCCAGCCGGACAGAGCGAGACCCCGAGAAACGCGAGTGCGCGGAACGATGCCGCATGTTCCAAGAAGACGCGCGACGCGGCAAAGGAAAATAGATGGGTAATTTCGTGGGCGCGACCGATCGAAGGAAGGAAGGAACGGCCGGCCGGCCGGCCGGCCGACCGACCGATCGGCGAAAGCGGGACGCGCTCTCTGTCGTCTCGTAGAGCGGCGGCGTTCTATTATCGGCCGGCAGACTGCTATTTTTAGCGTCGATTTTCCGAGGCTAGGCACAGCCGCCGTCGGTGCAGAGCGCCACTGACCTCACCAACCGCGAACGCCGCCGGCACCGCGACTGCGGTCTAACCGCGAAACTTAGCTGAAATGTCACCTTTTTCTCGCAAAACGGCCCTTCCCTTACCCGCGCGCTGCACTCGCGATCCCGTTCCCGCGTCTGTCGCGGCTGTCAAACGAGTACGCGGTGTCGTGTTTCAAACCGTGTCCGTGGATGACAATTTTTACACCACGGCAACAATTGAAGAGATTGCATTTTTTTCCGAATCTTGAAGAACAGTCAAACAGTCAAACAGAAAAGACTAGATGGAATTAATATTTTTTAAATTTGAATTAAATAAGTCTGTGAAGCTGGCACTACGAAATACAAATTTTTACAAAATTGATATGGTATTTGATTGTTTATAAATAATCGTTTTTTTTTTAATTGAAAATAAAAATCATCAGCCCTCCTAAGTTTTTGTTTAATTATACAAATGATATGAATTAAAATGTTTAGATGAAACAATGTGGGAAGAAGAATGTAAAATAATTTCTGACAAATTATTATCTAACTCATAAAATTTTTATGTCAGAAATAATAGATGAAACTAAAAGAAAATTTGAAAAAATAATATCCCGAGAAAAAAAACAAAAAAGAAAAGCAGTAAACAGTATTATTTATATACAAACGTGGACAAATAATGGACAAATAATGGACAATCAATTTTCGCGTTTAAAAACGCGCATTTCAAAGTGCCAACTTTAAAAGCTGAAGACTACGATAAGTTATTACTTAATGCCTAGTATTAATCCTTTCTTGTACACCGCAAATATTTTAAACGGGGAAACGCAAGACAGCATTAAACACGTTGTGCAAAGTCGCCTTTCAGTTCTCGAAAGGTTCAGTTAAAACCTGACCGCGTCAATCCCACGACAGTTCGCTTTCCTAATAATCTTACGGATAGCGAATGGGGGGTTGTTTGTGGCGCCTGATTAATAACAGGCCCCTCCCCCCCCTCTCCCCGGACGAAGCCCGTACATCAAGCGGAGATCAATAGAGATTGCGAAATATGCAGACATTTACTTCTCTCTGTCCCGCGTGCGGTGGAAGGTATCATTAACTTATACCGACTGCGATGCACGACGCGCGCATCGATCAAGCGCCGCGCGGCCCGCATATGCGCGCGTATTGACGCTCGAGACGAGCCGCGAGTCGTTAAACATGATAATAACTATCACACCGATGAGATCGCAATAATGACCGATCATTAAGCCGCGCGGCGCGCCGTGTCCAATTGAATTCGTCTTTGACCTATCGCGCCGTGTCGGCCGCAAAGGATTGCGCGCGCTCGTCGAGACACCGGGACACGCCGCCGTACGTGTCGTCATTCGTTGGAACCGAGATTACAGGAGGACGATAATAAAATCGCGCATCTCTCCCCCCCCCTCCTCGCGGTACGCGGCGCGTTGCTCCACTCGAACGTTTCTGCGATCCACCGTGTACGTTCGCATAATGCCCGTTTCTGGCTGCAAGAAGCGCGCTAATTGGATGGCGTTATGCAAAAATGAGTTCGTCCACAAAGTAGTAGTTTCGAGCGAATTAAGTTGAAAATACAGAGTCGCCGGCCCGGCCTGCACGTACAACTCGTTTCTTTTTTTTATAAATTCCGCGAGTTAACGTACCTTTTACGTAACGCGCTGTCCAATTAAACGCGCCGTTTCTCGTATATCTCTTCTGTGTGTCACTGGGAGTTTAAAACTCTCGCGATAGATGCGAAACCCGACTGATCTGAAGGAACGTCTATAAACGTTCCTCTCAGTTATCTTGTTTTCCAAAAATTAAATGGCTTTTTCGGGATTATCGATTCCGATAAAGCGATTATACAAAATTTCGCGACGCACATTACCGCGAAAAAATATTCAATAATTGAATTGGCGAAGAGAAAATTGCAAGCTAGCTCCCGAGAAGGGAGTAAGCGGCAAGGAAAAATTATGCTAGAGGAAGAGAGGAATTGAACGTACCGATGATTTCGCTGATATAATCTAGCGAAATTATGATTATCGTGTCGATAATCCTCGATCGCGCCGGAACATGGGCAAGGACGAAGTCTAGCTTGTTATCGTCGTTGCCGCCTCGTTTGACGTCGTTCGTTCTGACCGCGACGCCAACGCGTCTCCCGCGATCAACCGATCGCATCGATATCGCGCATAATATGGGCCATCGCGATTCAGGCGTCGTGTAGGCTCTTTTTTTCCAGAACGAGGCCTACATGTCTCGCGAATCTCTCGCGGCCGCTGTTTATTTATTTTCGCATCGTCGTACAACCTGTTTCGCTCGGTCGGAACTTGATGCGATTTCAGGCGACGCGACGCGGCTAATTCGCGCGCGGCGAAGACGCGTCAGACCAGTTACGCGCCGAGCCGGAATATCGATCAGTGAAAAATGACAACATTCTTCGGGGTTCTCAACTCGGCCCGTGAGGGAGGAGCGTCAAGTTGTACCGAAGAAATATCAAACGTCTGCTTCGCGCAAGTTTTCTAAAATGCGGAGACTACGGAAGATTTTAAACTGCTGTCTAAGAGAAAGTTTTCCATTTCCCGCTGTGACATTTTTTTTTTGATGCGTAAACAAAATGTCATGTTCAAGTTTTCATGACACTTTTCAAAGAGTCACGAAAAGCCTTTACTCATTATTATTCATATCCTCTCAGTTTTTTCCAGTTGGCTCGTAATTTTCGTCTCGGGCGTGTCCATCGACATCGCCGGTCCGCGCGCTGCTGCTGCGCTACCTCGAATTTCCCGACGGAGGAAGCGATCGCCGGCGCGCGCGTTCTCTCTCTCCTTCTCGTAAAATCGAAGCACGAGGTCACCGACTCTAACTTCGCCGGCGGGGTTTGCCTCTTTTAGAGCTGGCAGACGTATTAATTACTACGAGGATACTAAGTGGGACGGCAGAGTAGTGAGAAGAGGGAGGAGGAGAGAGAGAGAGAGAGAGAGAGAGAGAGAGAGAGAGAGAGAGAGAGAGAGAGAGAGAGAGAGAGAGAGAGAGATCGCGGTTGCTGCTGCTGCTGCAGTCCTCTCCAATCCGGCCATCATCACCTGAACGACGTAATTGGAGCACGCGGACTTTCCCATTAGCGAAATATAGGCCAGAGTGCAGTGACACGCGGAGGCTATCCCGACGGGCGACGTCGCGTCTGTCTGTGTACGCCCGCCTCGTACGTACGGGGCAGAATAGTAGGTTTCGTCCTACAACTCTCCTCTTTCGACTCCATTGAAAAGCCTCTGCAGTATTCTCCATTCCGTGCCCCTCTCGCGCCCCTTCACGCCCGCCTCTCGCCACCACCCCTGTGCGCCCCCGAC
>VBVQ01000472.1:26824-57602 GCA_011636635.1 Tetramorium simillimum | reverse complement strand
ATTATATGTATATATCGATATATATATATATATATATATATATATATAAGTTACTGATAATTTTGTTAATATACAAAAGTAAGCGAAATATCTGAAAAACAGTGTTCCTATTTTAATTTAAACACACGTGCATTTTTACAAAAGTTTCTCCTTTAAATAAATAATAAAAAGGAAGACAACATTAGAATCGAGAATAAAAAAATACAGTCTCCAATTTAAACTTTTACTAAAATCAAATCGATGCGAAAATTCTTCAAACACGAAGGAAATACACGCGAAAGCTAGATCGCAACTCTCATAACTGTTGCAATCTATCACAAATCTCAAACTCATTCGCGAAACTTGAACGTCGAACGAAAATCCTCTCGCTACTCTCTTTTCCTTGCCATGGCTTAGCTTTCAGAACAGTGTTTCACTAGCATAACCGTATGTAATTTGTTTGTGTACGTTCAGACGAGTTTTCTGCGTCCGCACCCATTTCGTTTCTCCCGGGGTAGTTTCCGCGCCCGCACAATCGTGGTGGTGAAACTTTCCCGGTTGGCACAGTGCCACCCTCATAGTGGACAGTATCCGCATATGTTTACAGCTATCTTTATGCTGACGATGATTTTTGGACAATGCTTGTAGCTACTCGTTCCTCATCATGTTCCCCGTTTGCCTCTGCAAAATTTACAATTTTTCTTATTACGCCATATATTTTTTAATACAAACAATAATGGAGCGACGCCACGCGACATATCGATGTATCACAGTCAATTCAAAGTTTTCTTATTCCAATGGTATTGTAATCAATAATTATAAATTCAACACTGTATAGATGAATATTCTCATATGATTCGGAAACAAACCAGAAATCTATTTAATTACAAAATACATACGAGAAATACAGAGTAAAATAATCATAATGAGGATATTCTATTACCAATTGTAACTAAAACACTATTAGTATGATGAAATAATGATATCATTTGGATTTCGAAAAACATAAAACAGATCAATGCAGATTAATCTCGCGAAATATGTATAACATAATTGCGATGCAAAAAGACAATTGTTCGAAATAATTGCGAGTTTTTCATATATTCCGTTTTACTATGTCGATGGCATATTTTGGGTGAAACATTAACAAATATAGCAATGAAAGAGGAGAACAGTAGAAAATGACGCTGAAATCCACGCGCTTTCGGAAAGGCATGTTGCCAACTCGGAATTTAAATCCTGTCGTTCAACCGGCCTTCTCTATCTCTACCTTTTGTCCATGCTTATACTCTTGAAATACAACAAGAGATTTAAGGAATTCACATATAACACGTTTGCATATGTGTGTAACGTGTAATATGTGTGTAATTAAACACTATAATTATTTTTGTTATATCTACGAGTGATTTCAAGATAGATGGAATTTTGTACATTTATGTATGCCATATAATAAAAAATATATATGTATATATGCGAGATTATATCTGTTGTCCCGATAAAACTTGATACACATTAGAATCTCTAGACGAAATTAATTTTAGCATTCATTATCCTAGGAGTTGACAAACGCATTATTGCATATATTTATATATATTAACGTTATATAGAATAAATTCATGTGTGCATATTTTATATAAAATTTTATACAAAATTTATAATGTAAAGAATTATATATAACCATGTATTTTGAATAATAATTACACATATGTTAATAACTTGTGTGCGAAATTTAATACGTTGCCATGTTTTTGCCATTATGTAAATTTTGTAATTTAATAATATACATATATTATAATCTGAAGAATGTATACGAGTATTGTTTAGACAGAAACAATTTGCAATTTAAAAAAATTTATGATCAATTTTTTTCAGTTTCCAGAAATTTAGCAGAAATTATACCGCTTAGAAGAAATTTCAAAAAAACTTATAAACGATAACAACATCTCGTCTCAGATCATGGTATCAAACTCGATAGCGATTTTATTTTCTATCAATAACGAACGGTGAAGGAGGAAATGATGGCTCGTTCCATTCGGTCCTAACTGGCCGCGCCGTAAATCCACGGAATCGAATTAACGTCTTGACGTTTCCGATTGATTTCTGCGACGCGACGAATATTCGATCCGTCGGAAATCATTCGCCACGTTAGTTCATGAAAGGAAGGAAGGGTATACGTGTGCAGAGACGAAGAGCTTTCAACGTCCCGAAACCCTATTAAGACAGCAAGAGTTACTTCTGTATCGCGACTCGGCGACCTTTCCACTAGACGGCCGAACATATACATGTGCATATAACATCTCGATAGTACATATACATATAAGTACATATACATATGTACTTGTAATTAGATATCTGTATAGATATCAGAGTCAACGATATCAGAATCCAAATATTCACGCGTACTTTGCAAGAGTCAGGATTTACTAAAGTGACCATTAAGTATCATCATGTATATCCGAATTCTTCTTTATTTTGCAAAAGTTATATGTATAATGAAGTAGTAAAGTATTTTAAGAAAAAAAAACTATTATTTGTATTACATATATTAATTATCTTCGTACAGACATTTTACTATTCGAAATTTTATCATAATAAATGAATAATGACCATTATGAGTGTACAATGAAGTAAATAGAGAATGTACCAATACGATCAAGTTGGATCTTTTGTGCTTAATAATATTTTTTTTTTTTTCGCGTGAATTTTTATATACATTTTTCGCTAGCAAACTGTGCGCCATTACTGTCGCTCGTGAAACTTTCTATTTTAATTAAATATACATAGTTAATTATATTACATAAAAATATATTGCAAAATTGTAAAATTTTATCAAGTTAGTTTTTACACATGATTTATTTTTTTATATATACTGAATTTGAATAGTCTAGAATAAATTAATTAATCTCGTAAAGGGAAATCCGCGCACTTGACTCAGAAAGCTTTATAGACTGTTGCCTTGAACTTTAACTCCTTAAGTCGTACCTACCTGCTATTTCACGATTTGGCATATCGCGGCTTACGCCACGATGGAGGTGCCTTTCTTCGGAGGCGACGGATATTACCCGAAACTGAAGCAGTTTCGTATCTGTCTCCAACGAGCGGACGACAAGACGAACGTTTCTCGACTCTGTTCTGAATTCGCAATGCGATAAACGTACAACACGTGAACCGGGAATTGTATACTAGGATCCATTAATACAGCCGCCATATGTTTCCCAGTTTCTCGTTACAAGCGATGCAACTTCAAACTCTTTCAAAGTTAATATAAAAGTGAGATAATGCCGTTGTGCATTCCGCTTGATAATGCTGTAAACTTACAAACATTCTTAATGTTCTTATAGAAATATGATTGGAGATGTTTTTTTTACAATAATCTATTTTTATTTTATTTATTGTCCGCTTTAGGCCGTCTTAAGCCGCTTGTAACGATTAAAGTGTGTTTTTTCGTGTTTCAATATCTTGACTGTTACAAATATTATTCCTTTTTATTATGAAATATTAACCTTTCCACCTTGTTAAGCAAAATCATCACCAGCAATGTAACGCTGGAATATCTTAATTCTGGCAGTGAGAGACTTTCAACACCGCATGTATATTATTACAAATAATTATTATATTTCGCGCGCAGTGGTGCATAAAATGCTAGGAAAGTTTCTCACAGCGCACAATACCGAATGAAGACGAGGTATATTGCGGCATGAACGCAAAGCATGACGGAGGGTGGAGAAGAGACGAATCGAGGAAGAAAACAGGGAAGACTTGGCGGAACACGTAAGAGGGTGGGTGAACTCGTCGAGGGTGGATAAAGGGAGTAATTTTCGCGGGTACACAAGCTGTAATTATTAATGAAACGGATGGCGCGGCGTTGTACTTGGTCGCAGTGTCGGGCTCGACTTCCTCGTCTTCGGTAACACGATGTGAAGCTTTCCGGCTCCATCTCTACGCAAGACCCCCCTCCCCCCCTCACACACACATGCACACACGTATACATTTATAAGGACTCATTTTTCATTTCGCGTGTCCGTTGGAATAATACACCACCGAGGTTGCTCACTTAAGGGGCGTCGTCGTTTCTTACTCTTATGCCCCCGTCGTCGTCGTTCTTACTTTAATCCGTGTCTGCGAAAGTATTCTCGCACCATGACTCGGCGGTTTTACTGTAATTGTCTGTTTTTCAAACCGTGATCATCACGGTGGAATGTACGTAATGTGAAATTTCATGATCCTCCTAAAATGAGCTGCGGAATTTCAGTAACGCGATGAATCGTTCCTTACGTAAGTTTCTAATTGATCTATAAATCATGCAACTTTTACATATATATTACTTTTACATGGTACGCACGCAGTTTTTGTGAGATTGTATTTTCAACTTTGGCGACATAAATTTTAGCTTTCATTTTATCACAATTCAAGTTACATGAACTAATTCCATTGGACAGAACGTCCGCTTTTGGAAATTAAATTCAGCGAGCCGACACCAGACATATTTTGACAGATGGAACTAATTCTGGAGAGTACGTAGCATCGTAATTACAAAGCTTACGTGCGAATCTGTCGTTTCTAGGGTAATACATGAGTTCTATAACAATCTCTTTCATCTTAGATTATTTCATTAGAGAAAGTACAGTACTCCTTTTTTACCTTTTTTACCACGACAAACCACTTTTTTTCATTTCACATCTCACACAAAATATTTATTCTCTCATATTAAAATAACGTGTAGTGTGCATAACATGCAAATGAAATTCGCCCCAAATAAATGCGATTATAATGAAAAGAAAATTAATGACGCATTATAACTTTATAAGGGAATACATTTCTGTGATTTACGGAAAGTGACAAACTCGTCACCACACAGAGTTTAAATGATTCATGGAACGTTTTGTATAATATACTCGATGTCATCCGTTATTTCTCGAGGCGGGAGACTTTATCCTTAAATTTAGCTTTTTAGCTTGTAAACTAAAAGAATTATGAGTCTCTTGCACTGTGGACGTTAAGTAAATTAATGTGCACCATCTTTACCGTCGAGAGTCGAGAATGGCAATGGGTGGGAGATACGAGGTAATAAATACCAAGCAACTAAACGTTACTACCGAACCGAGGTAGTAGAAACTTCAGACAAAACAAATGATTGTAGTAGTAGCTATAGATATATGAATCCTGTTCTATCAGTTGTACGATGATGGAATGTATGTATAAAAAACCGATTCACATGTGAATAATTTCCTTCCCTCTAGGCGCTCAATGATTTTATGAAAAGTTGTTATAATTTTACACATGCAAACACAACTGTTTGATAAAAAAAACCGTTTTTTTTTTAACTTTATTTGTAATATTATGTATCATGCATTCTACTAAAATATATGAATATATATATATTTGATATATAATGTGCGTAAGGTAGGATGAATTAAATTGTAATAAAAAAATCAGTAAAATTTATGACATAGTATGTGAAAAGTACTTTTACAGGAAATGCGAGTAATGTAATACTTGTTGGAGTGTTGGGAGGATTAACGTAAAACGATCTTGAGAGCAGAGTGAAGGGCTGGTAACGCCCTTCTTACTGCTTGCACCAAGTAAATTCCAGTTTGCGCGTGCATTATCTCGACTGCTTAGCGATAAATATTTCACGCCAGTGTTTCGCTCCGCACTCGCACGGTACATTGGAAAGCCATTATGCTCGGTCTTATCCTTTCTCTTTCTCTCATATGTATCCGTCCTATGTTCGCGATTTACGCACCACTGCGCTTTGTCGATGCACAGTAGCTGCGTCTAATCCATATCATCAAATTTGCTGTTTCCTTCATGATCCGTCGTCGTTGGCGAGATAGATGATTGCAAGTTTGTATTGTGAGTCAAGTCCAAAATTTGCTGAGAATAGTTACAAAAAAAAAACAGAAACTTTCTCTGTGTATGAAATTTATTTTAGATATGTCGGAGGCTAAAAAGATTGCAACTGGAATAATTTCCATGAATTTGTATTTTGAACATAAACTCGCGCATACTTTTCATGTGTTGTTTATATTTTCTCTCTATAAAATTGAAATTACCAAAGTTATATCCTAATCTTCTGAATGGAAGTCTGGATAAAAAATTTTTAATAAAACACATTCTGTTCATAACTACTCTTTAGCTACAAATGAATATATTATTTTTGAAATCATGTAATTTGTCGGATAATTTTGGCACAGATTTTCGTTTGGTTGGTACAGCATCATACACATAATAGGTACATATGCTATTCCGAAAAACCGAGATATGCTGGCTGGAATTCCAATTCTGCTACTGCAAATGGACTACGCTTTGTTACTCACTGGACCATCATGATGCTGAATAAGTGATTACACTTTTGGCAATAGTGCTGCCGCAAGAGGTAGCTTGTGCTGATGGTCAAAATTTTTTACATTTTTTTGTCACATGCAACAACATAGAACGTTAGTTGCATTACTTCTTTAAATGTATCTACGAACAAAATACAGTGTTGCATATAAATTTTTTGCTTTCATTGTTTCCAAATTAGTTTACAATTCATTTGTAAGATTATGCTAGAAATTCGCAGCGGCAGAAAAGTTTTGATCGTTTATTTTTTTTAATTCTTTCTTGTTATCACAAAGTTTCCAATCTTTATTGAAGAAGAGCCAAAGATAGCTCGCGTGTTTACAAAATAAACACTTTCTAGAGAGAAGAAGCAGGACTGCATAAAAATCCAGCCGCATCTGTGATCAAGTCTCAAGTACTTTCCGTTGAAACGTTCCTTATCATTATTATCGCTTAATTACACGTGCGACTACCGTTGCGCGAGTTCGGGGCTTAGGGTTGAAATTTATGCGAGTGATTCGCGACGGTACTCTTCGCTCGAGTTCTCTTGCAGCGCGTCGCCCGCGGAGATGCAATTTTGAAGGCAATTTAACTTGAGCCACAGGAGCAAGCGTAAGCTATGGGCAAATGTTTACTGTGAAAATCGTTATAGTCCTTCCGAAAGCTTCCGGATCGTGCTCTCACGAGTGTGCAGCTCTCTCTTTCCCCCCCCCCTTCCCCCTTCTCTCGAGGAACAAAAATGTCTCATATGCATGGTCATCTAATCCTCCTATTCGCTGGATCTTGTCCTGCTTTCCACTTTATCGAAATTTTTTTATCTGGGAGGTTTTCCTTATACACATTCTCTTGTTGTTACAATGTAGACAATTTTGCCAATATTTTACAACAGTTAATGTAGACAACATAACATAAAATTTTAAATAAGCAGCTTTTATCGTAGTCCTTCTCTTGGTTGAAAATTATTTGTAAGCGCTATAAATAATAAATTTGAAACTCAAATTTGTATGTGTATGTGTATGTATACAGTCTGCTAACCAATTTGCAAACGCGTCTAATATGCGCATATAACATGATGCTTATATTATTGCGCAAGTTTAAAGTTACCGTTTTTAAACTAAAATTATGTAATCCAAGTTTTCCTTATTCCAATTTTCTTATTCCAAGTCGACAACATTAGATATTTATGTGGAACGAAGCTCTGCAAACCATTACCATCAATAATAGAAGAATGCAAATATTATTTCTTTTCGAAAAATAAGATATTACATTAGTCGAGCTCAAGTATAAATCGAGGTAAATTCTTCAACATCATAATAGAATATATAATATAATAAACACGTCAAGGAAAATAAGTAAGTGAACAAATAATAAGACTAGAAGATATAAAGAGAAATGCATCGAAAAATAATTAATATTTTGTTATAGCACCACCAGTTGTAACCATTGTAAATGTAAACATATGTAACGGCTAATATTAGTCTGTTGTCAAAGCTTTTACAACTGTAAATTTCTGATCTCAAAAATTAATATAAATTTATTGTTTGTTGTTGAGAAACCAGTACGCGTGATTGCACAATTATCGAACAGTATAAATATATTTCTAATAATTATTTAAAAAAGTATATGTATATATACATATATATCTCTCACTTTTATTACATATATTATTTATGCGTCATTATTTATAGAAAACATCTCAATAATACATCAAAATTAAATTTGTTACTGACAACATCGTTTATAAAATTTTTATTAGCATATTAATTATTTCAAGGAAAAAATAATATCGTAATATTCTAATTCTGGTTATTCTTTGTATATTTTTCGTACCAGAAAGCAATAACTTTTATTCAATTAATTTGGCCGATTGGCCAACATTTTGTCTACATTTTGTTTATACATTTTGTCTTTTACCGTTTCTTATTAATTTAATCGTTTATTATTTAATCGCAATATGTAATATTTGTTCGACTATTCCGCATTATAAGCGAAATATTTTCTCTTTTGTTAGAACACGTATTGGGCTTCCTTAAATAATGGAGAAATTCCTGAGTTTCTCGAGTAATAACAGCCAAGCATTCCGACTCTGTAATATCGCTCTTCCTCTCAGCACCTCTTACACTACCTTACGTTTTACTCGTCTTTACTGTAGCACCTTCGCGTCTTTTGTCAGTACCCTTGGTACTTTCGCGAGTACACGCGCGCACCCACCTTCTTCACTTCCCGTCATGATAAAGCCTTTTGAACCAGGTTTACGAGAACGAGAACGAGAACTTGACAAAGCATACAAAATATCGTTTTCGTAGCTTAAACACTTTGGTATATTAAATAATCAATAATATCGCATTTTCCAAAGTCTTGCTGTGCGCGCTTCTTCCACTGTTCATTCCTCAACTTCGTTACTTCCTTCCTTCGTTATTCGGCGACGAAAACACTTTCGGTCAAAATGAGGCTGAGTGTATGTGCATGAAATAAAATGCGATGCGTCTCTCGTACGCGTTCCACGGCCCGCGACGTAAACGAGATTTACGGCACCGCCTTCTCATTCGCGCCAAATATTGAACCGTCTAAAACAATAAAAACGAGATTTATGACATACGATAAATTAACCATTTCTACGTGCATGTCACCTCACTACGAAAACTCTTGCGTATACTCTTAGAAAATATATGATGGAATCCCGCGCTTTATCCTGCCGAAAAAGAAAATGTGAGGATATAAAATTCATAGCATTTTCAATCTTCAGATTCTTTCCAACAAGATGCTTTGTACGATATTTACAAACCTATAAAATGAATATACACTGTCGACATATCTAATGCGCCAGACATCTTTTAACAATATTGTTTATTTTACTCTCATTACAATATATGTATGTATATGTGTGTGTGTGTGTGTGAACATCTTTACAAATAATTTAATTTTCATCACGAGTATATAAGAGTGCACATTCTTCATTTCCATAATCTACTTCCACTACTTTAATCACGTTCTTCTTAATACTTCTTGTACGTATATACATACGTATATTTATATATTGTATATGAAGAAATATACATGTACGTATGCTGCTGCGTATATACATGTACATATATGTGTATACCAATTTACAAAACTTAAAATTAATATTGTACATACATAGAAATATTCTTAAAAGGGAATTGCTCAAGACAACACATACACAGTAGTTTTAATCAACGAATAATCAGACATCAAGACGTTATAAGATAGAGGAGAATCCACAAATTAACAGATTAGTTTTTGAGACTAGTCTGCATAATTATGAATAATAAACAATTAAATTATGATATTTGTAGAGTACTGTATCGCGTATATGTAAGAAAGAGAAAGAAACGTATTTTTACACGAGTGAATTCGAGTAACAGCTAAAAGTATAGTTGAGAGAGAATGATAATTTTTCTGCTTCCGGACGATTATGAACGATGATGAAGTATCCTCATAGTTTTCTATTATTCATGAATGTCATAAATCATGATTAATAATGTGTATCGCAAACTTTTATTACTACCTATTTTTTCATCATTTTTTACCATCTTTAACTAAATGCGAAACTCAATTGACAATTCACCAAGCTATTCTCTTTGGATATCGAAATCCTTTGTCCATCTGTTCGCGCTGTACATTATATTTCGAAATCTTCTTTGCATCTTCAACTATTCACGAATTCTCGGAACTGCGTTCCGTTAGTTGCTCTTTTATAGTGCACTTTACGGTCTTTGGGAAGAAATTCAGTTTTAGAAGAATTCTAAGACGTACCGGTGATTGTACGAAGCACACTATCCTTCTTTACCGTTTCGCTCTTTGCTCATCGATAAAACTGGCACGAGCGAAATGATTTTGATGAGCGCACCGATACACGATGTCACGAAGAAGCTGCCTTCATTATATGTCTTATTTATATAAAAAAATCTTGCAGGAAATTCGAAAGCAAAAGATAGAAATGAGAAAATGTGTGTAATTCGTTGCAGAAATTATTTAGATTTTTTATGAAACAATTCAATTTAATTTTTAAGCAGGATTATATATTCACATATATGTGTGTGTGTATAATAAAATCATAAAGCTAAAAATCTACAATTATATTACGGAAACTAAAGAAGACTTATGCTTTCGGTTTATAAGATTAAGATTAGAATTATAAGAGCAAAGTTGGTTAAAATGGGTTAAAATTGAAGTGACAGTCCGAAACTTATTACAGAATCTAACGAGTGCGCCTATATATTGCATTCACAAGATCGATCAAGAGACGGGAATTACTTTCCCTTTAATCACCGTTCTATCGACTATGAAAATAAAAATGCTGCGGTCGCAGCGACTGCCTCTCGGGAGAATTTCTGCCTCGCACACACTTTGACTACTTTTTTTCCCTCGAGCCGCACAGAAGCGAATCGGTTCGGAAGTGTTCGGAAAGGTGAGAGGAACGGTGGCGCGTACGCGCCCGCTTCAGAGAGTAAGGTGTCCTTATAAAGAGCGGTCGTAAAGTGCTGAACGTCGCTTAAAGGGTCGTCTTCGGGCCGCTATTACTTCGAGAAGAGCACTTTGCGCTATTACCAATACACGAAACATGACGACGGGAAATAGAGAGTCGAAGGGCGGAGACACTAGCTGTACCTTTAAGTCGGAACTCTCTCTCTCTCTCTCTCTCTCCTAGTCGCCATCTCTCACCTCCAGAGCTCGTTTCACGAAAAATGTTCTTATTCCGCTGCGATCTGCCTGTTTTACTCGTGATACTCTGTACGTGGCACGTACCAAGGCACTGCGCCATCATCAAGAATACTATTAAATATTATGTTATGATGAACATGACACACATTATGAATCGACCTCATCCAACAAATCGTTAGGAAAAATAGAAATATGAGAATCGTGCCTTCACATGTCAACGAATTTTCAGATGGATAATCGCGGCTGAAAAAAAAAATGAATCAATCTTACTTATCGTTAGGAAACAATACCGTATATTTTGCCTCGCAAAGTATGCCTGGGTAGATTATTCAAAAATGATTACTTGTCACTGAGAACGCGTATCGACTGGATGCTACGTGAAAGTTTTCGCAATGTTTCGCCCTTATCCAGGACATGGATGGCAGGCGATCAATCCTGATGTCGGAAACTCGAAGAGTTCTATCACGTTGGCGAAATTGATTTAAAGACCGCGTCGTAATCCTTTCGTTGAGAAAACCGCCGTCTCGAGATGTAGCGAGAGACTTGCATTAATGTGAAATAGGCAAAGTCGGGGGGGGGGAGGTCCCTCTCTACTCTATATAATGTTGTCGCGCGCGCGTGCGCGCACATTTCCCCAGTGCATACAACGTGCTTTGTCTTGGCGGCTATTTTTCTCGCCCCGGCCAGGACAATTGAGGCAAATACGCGTTCGGCGGAATTTCCCTTTACGACCATCCTTTACACCATCTAATCCCCCTCGTAAAAGCCAGCGCCCGTGGCAAGGCAAGCAGCTTCGTTTGCTATAGAACAGCCGCAAGGAAGAGTTCGAGAAAAGCTTCGAGACGTTACGAATAAAAGGAAGGATCTCGCTCCGGTGAAATTGAGACGAGATTTCAGCACGGATTTCGGTGGGAAACAACGCGGGCGCGGTCGCGTTATCAAACCCCCAGTGGTAACGTAAATTCGATAAATCGCTCATCGCGGCAATACAATCGTTTTCAAACGAATACCTATAACGAATAGTGTAACGAGAATAATATTTTGAATTTGTTATTACATGTAATTTTTATCTCACTTACTGTTGCGCGAACGTAAATACGATAACGATAACAAGTCCAAACGACGCGACGTGATATTTTTCAATATTGCTAAAAAGTAAATCTTTTTATTTTTCAGAGCTTACCACAAACACCAGCTGGCGGTGCTGGTGGGAAAGCAAGCGCGAGTGGTACCGGTTCAAGCGCTGGAATGGTCAATGGTGCTGGTGTCGATCATGAAAACATCCGGGATGGTGCTGGCATTGATACTGAGCTCGTAAGTATACTATAATTCGTAGTTAGGTAATTTGTTAAATAAGTTAAATCTAAAATTATCCTATATGACTGCAATATTATTCCAAATCTGAATATAATATTATCTAATATTATTATATATTGAAACAAACCGTAAAAATTGAAGAAAATTGAAATTACAGGGCAACTTAATAAATTGCGACAACCGGTTACATAACTATTTATTACGATATTATTCAAACTTTTTTATAATTTCTAATTTTTATAATTTTATAAATTCTATGTACTCGCAACGGTTAGAATTCTTTGTATTTTTAAAATTTGATTTGACAAATATCTTGTTCAATTGTCCGATTAGATGGTGACTAATTAGGTTAATTAGTTTCTGCAGGCAAAACACCATCGTCCAGTAATGAAAGTAGAACAAACCGTTTCCTTCCTTTGTCGATAACTCGGAAAAGTTTCGCGCAAGTGTGCCACCGCGACAAAAGTTTTATCATGGCAAAAGAACCGACCAACAAAGCGGCTATTCGCTGTGCTGGGTACTATTGTTTATTTCATTCTACTTTAGTTCGAGCGGACCCCTTTATTGCCATGCACCAGGTAGGGACCCCTAGTCAGAGAGCGAATAAAAAAAAAGAATAAAAAGAACTCGCACCGACATGGGAAATCATTGTGATTACGCTTGACTTAAGTTATTCACGAAAGCTCTATACATATATGTGTATATGCAAAAGAATATTTTGTTTGGTTGCATTATGCACGCTGCACATATTTTGCTATTAACATTAATAAAAGTTAATAGAAATTCTTCCTGAATTTACGTCGGATAGCAAAAGCGTTAATAACAGCGGAATCACGCGTTGGTAGTGATGATGATATTAAATAGCTGTGTAAGAGAGTTTCTTGCTCAGTTTTTGTCATAAGGGAAAAGATAATCCGTGCGTGAGAGGATTAAAGAACGCCACGTTCCCGTGCATAAGTTAAAAGAGAAAAGGAAAGGGGAAAAGGAAACAGCAAAGATTCCGGAAAGTATGCAATACGGGATCTAACCAGACAGTAGGAGCTAGCTGGAATTCAGGAATTAAGCGATTACTTCCGAAGTTAACTATTGTTCCCGGCAGTCCATCAATCCGCCTCTCCGACGATTCTCCCTGCCGTTTTTTCGCACGTCGATCCATTCGTACGGAATTAAAACCGTTATCTGCATCCCTCCACCCGCTTCACCGAGTTCCGAAAAGCAGAGAGATGGGCAGTAAAGACTGGATGAGGGTTGAAATCCATGGGCGAACGTTGGACAAAGGGGGTGCGAATAGAGATAGAATCGACTAGTCATCCGCGGACTCGGCGATCTAACAATGTATATGGGATTTCACCGATGTTATTGTTGTTATTATTATGTTTGTTTCTGCTCAAATATAATATTTCTATGTATTGTCATAATGTCTAATTTTTCTACACGATTACTTAAATATTCATAATTTTGAGTTTTTTTTTTCTCTCAATTTTGCACCGTTCAGCTATTAATAACTATTAATAACTCAATTATTAAACCATTCCAAGAAACATGACGTATTGGAATCAGCGCAGCTGATATTTTAAAAGAATTTCATCTTGTGTAATATACGTAAATAACGAAGCTATCTTTGCGAAATCGAAATAGATTGCCAGGTCGATATCACTCGTCTAGTTTTATGGGTATTTTCATCATACTTCCGCAAAAGCTCACGCCTACCGTGATTGTTCGTTCCGAAATGTCGGCGCTACGATAGGCGTCAACAATTTTTTCATCGCTTTCCCCATTTTCTCTGTGCTCTTCCTCTTTTCCACCGCGGTCGGATTTTTTGCAATTTTTTCGATGTCTATCGATTTACATGCGCCAGCAAAATCGACAATGCTTACGTCGTTTGCTGCGCTCGTCTAGCAGTTTATAATCGAAAAGCGGTACGCTATAGGATACGAGTTTCGGTCGGCAGGCCAGATGAAGTCGGGCACGTTTTATTGTGCTTACTACGACCCGTTGTTCTCTGTTTTCTGGATGTTCCGATGTATCGAAGCATCCCGCCTCTCATGGCCATCTTTGCGTATTTGCGTATTCATCTCTGCACGTTCATATGACAGAAGTGAAATTGGAAACGCGGTATACTGAGATCTATAATATTTATATCTCACATATTCTCATGTCGATATACGTAACATGTAGCATTCAGAAATCGCAATGCATTTTTCTTTATGCTCTTATTCAGATAAACAAACAAATACAATGTACAGTATTATACATATATACATTACGTATACAATATTACAATATACATATACATACATATCGTACGTATGTATGTATGTATGTACAACATAAAATAAAAGTCTATACGCGCAAAATTTAAAAAGAAGGACAAAGTTCAAGTTAATACTTGGATATTTTACATGTATATTTAATTTAATCATGGCAACATATTCAAATATTTTTTTATAAATGTAGAATATTATTTTTTTTACGTATTATATAAAAATGCTTTTTCAATATATCATATGATATGTCTTTAATTATGCATATTATATAAAAAATTCTTAAAAATTACAATAGACAATTTATTACATATAATTTTATTTTTTGTTCTCTTACAAACTTTAGGTATTCAAATTGTCATCTATAAGTATATCATCTTTTTGAAAAATGTCTTTGTGAACTGAAAGTTGTTAAATAAAGATTTTGAAATGGTTTGAGTAAGTTTTCATAAAATTTTGTAAATTTGAAAGCATTTACTATTTAAATTCTTATTACTAGAAAGAAATTAAATCACTTTACGTTCTTTTTCTTTGTCATGAGTAGTTATACGTAAGAGAACAGAAAATTAGAAATAATTTACAACATTTGGAAGCAGCGTAGCATGCTATTGCCTTGTTTTGATCCGTAACAGTTTGTGAATCTCTACAGAGAAAAACTAATTTCGTAACAGCAATCCAGAACTTGTCGCGAGGATGAAAGCGACAGAAAATGAAATATATGGTATACTTTTTGTGTTTAGCTATTTCGCGAAGCTATTTCGCACGCTCTTCACTGTTTACTAACAATAAGTGACAATTTTGTGCATTATCCTTATGGGAGTATGTAATAAACGTATTGTGATATCTTACACTCATTTAATTTGAATAATGTATGTGACTGTAAAGTTTTCAGTTGTAAGCTATCATTTTATAATGTGCACAGACAGAAAATGCTGTCGTTAATAGTTTCGATTTTTTAAAAACGAATTAATGTTTAGTCATCCTTTAAATCCAATCTTTTTTCTTCCTTTCCTCAATCGACGGATCTCGTGAGCGCATTTAGGGACGACACAGACGAATCACGAGCGTAAAGCGTCTATCCTGCGTGTCTTGTAGCAATTCTCTGCAGCAAAGAAACCAATTCCGTTGCCATTATGCCGCCAATTTATTTTATGTCTTATCCCAATTTATATACTAATCTTAAAATCTCTCACAGAAGCGAGCATTATCGCTAAAGTTATATCTGGAACAATTATTCATAAATCCGACGTGGCTTTTAAAATTTTGCACACATTTTCTTATAATTTCACTCGGGGAGAGATAGGGGAAGAAGATAGAGACATGAGAGGAAGAGAAATTATCATTGTTTGTTATATTCGCAAAGCAAGCAAAGTCGAGGAATCTTATGAAAATGCGTACAATACATCTGCTAATGCGGCGTGCTCCGGCGCTCGCATATTTGCTTAATTAAAAGGTAGATTAGTGAAATGTCGGGCTCAAGTTGCGAGTAACAATACGCGCGGTATTGTGATTATGCAAATTTCTTTAATTTCTCTCGAGCCATCTGCGACGAGCGTTAATGTCGCGTAATAAAAGAACCGAGTTGTGCGGAAGAGTCCTTCTTATACTACTTGCGTCGACATTTTTTTAACCAAGAGTAGTCCGCTAACTATAGACTAATAGACATTCAGAGCACTGCGTAAAAACATAATCAACAATGGTGTAAGTGTAAAGTGATGGAATAAACTTCATATTTGGATTAGTAACAACAAGTACTAATTCTTTTAATTCTTAGATATGATTTTTTTCCTTCTCTTTTAATAACTCTTGAGACAACGTATTAATTTTTTTACGTATTAATTTTTTATATTAGGGAAAAAATGTAAAACTTAAATGTAAAAATATATTTAACTTTTTGATAAACATTTTATTTCACAAGTTTCCAGTTTTGCTCTACAAATTATGTGTTGTAGAATATCAGCAAATTGATTTTTCTATCAGAGCACAAACTGTTCTACTTGGAAATTGCTTCGTTTACAGGTGATACAGTTTACAGTATACAATATTGTACAGCCTTGAAAAAAGTAGAAAAAACGAATTTATACAAAGGCTTAACCTGATGAGAGAAGCGTCAAACGTTTTATTAAGTTGAATCCGCAATAAAAACCGCAGCTGGCCTATAGTCGTAGCGTTAGAGTAGAAATGTATTTGTCGAGAAGCGAGAAGAGAGAATATGTGGAGTACGAAAAGGATAGAAGAAAAAAGAAAGGAGGCCCAACGCGGGGTAGGTATAATAAAGAAACGCTCGGTAGCGCGGGGCTTTGAATTCACAACTCTTCCCTCTGCCTTCTCCGTTATTTTCTATTTGCCCAGCATTATGCATTTTTCTTCGCCTATATCACGAAAAACGTTGGTAAAACGTTTCATACTCGCATTCACAAGTGGCCGCGAATCCGCTTTATTAAACTCTTCAAGTGCTGAGGAACGCGCACGCGAATTACAGGCATTATAACGCGGTAACATTTGATAGAAGCGATAAATTCATAGATGAAGAAGAGATTTTTAATTAAGGCAGAACGAAATGACGAAAAACGGAGCACCAAGTTTTTAGAAGAGAGAAAATTAAAATATGACAATTGTACATGTGACATGTAGATCTACGAAAAGTTCTTTCAGTATTAAAATTGTGCAAACGCATACACATTGTAATATTTTGTCCGATTTAAAACTACCGCGATATCTCATCAAATATCAAGAAGATCACGTTTTAGCTTGTAAAACATAGAACATTGTTTTATTAGTTTGAGACTGAAAATTGCTTATTACGAATTACGATGTAGTTATTACAAAACCAATCTCGCAACATGTAATTTCTGCAGAATGAGATCATCCTCCCTTTCTTTTGATCCATGAAGCTTCCAAATATTTTAAGTCCTTCGTCTTGAGACTATCGGATTATTCCATAAGACGGTTTACATTCTGCAGTCACTGCAAGGGATAACGTTTCAGCGATGTAATACTATGCTAAATACGCTTCGTAACGCTCACATAATCCCAGGATATCCAGATCTCGGATAAGAAGAATGTTACATTGCCTGAGAGACAAAGCTTTTGTTGCAAGTAATATGCTTGAATCATAAATCAAAGAAGTAAGCCATTTATAAACTCGTCCTCGTTTCATATCCTGTTCACCGTGTTTCAACGTTTTCTTGGAAACAGTTTCGAAGAAACCAATGATCTTCATAATTCTTCTACTCGACATATGTAACGCATGTAACATCATTCATTATATAAATTCTTTTTTTTTCTTCTGATTCTTCTGATATCTTCTACATCTACAGAATCAATTTTCTTTTAATACGATATTTAATTTTTAAGAAAACACACATATAATAATTAAATAGCAATTATTACTCACTATTATCAATTTTATTCACTTTTATTAATTTTTATTAAAATTATAATGAAATTCCTTCTTCTTCCGTGCGCGTGCGCACGAATAAATTTACATTAATTTTAAATTTAACTTGTACTTGCGCTACTACTTTGAACTACTTAAAGGCGATTACCTTAGTTTTATAAAGTCAATTAACGACATGGGTCTACCTTTTTTTACATTGTGATATTATATTATTTATTTGTTGTGTATGTAGTTTATGAAAAAATTTAATCAATCATATTTATCATTAACCTCAATGTTAAGGAAATTTTATTTTACTTATTTTATAATTTTTATAATTGTGCTATATGGGAGCCACTATTAAAATATTTAATTGTCAATTTATATGATCACAATTATATTATATTTTATAAAGGTTTAATTAATTTTAATAATTATTTCTTATACACAAATCCTTTCGATACACCGTGCGCTTTCTAATAAATACTACATTTTATGTATTTCATCGTCGTATTAATAAGTCGCGTAGAGCGGTCGAAATTGTATCACAGATGTTAAAAGCTTTATTCAAAGTAGGTACAAAAGAGCCTCTCAGAGTGCCGTATGTTCTTTTCGTTTTTTCGTCTGACTAATCCCGCTTGCAAAATGTTCCCACTCTTTGTTCCTTAGGCTTTTGCATTTCTATCCCGTATGACCTTAAGAATTATATTTTTTCTTGGTTCAAATAAAATTGAGTTAAACTTCCCATCAACCTACGAGAAACTTTCGTCCGTCCTTTTTGGTCTCCTAATTTTTCATCAGCCTTACGATTAGTCTTTACGAGAACAGCGCCGCCATTTTAAGAGAAGTGCTCTACTTAACTTTTTATCATGTCTAATTTGCCTCACGTAAGACCTTTCATCCACGGCTGCTTGATAAGTCGTTACTTAATTGCGTCATCTTATACGACGCATACTTTATTATTGAACTTTTTTTCCCAGAAATTTTTCTAATTGTCAAATAATCGGTTATTATTACACTTTTATCATCATATTTTATGAAGGGAACAAAAACTGAGAAAGAACGAAGATATCTATTATGCAACAAAAAAAGTAGCAGAATATTTGAATATTAAATATCAAAAGATAACGTAAACATGTATATGCGTTATGTACGTATGCTATAATTTTGCTATAATTTTCAATTTCTCGTTAGCGTAGAATTTCTTGTTACCGATTGCAGTAGAATTTTTAGAAACAAAATAGAAATAACTTTATTACTTGATGTTGAAGTTGCTTAAAGAGATTACGTAGTTTAATTTCTTTCTGAAAACAAATATAACCCGAATTGAGAACACCGAAAAGAGAAACCGAGAACAACACTACAGTATTCACTTTGTTACTTGCAGTTACTGGAAAATAGGTAGCACGGATGGAAACGCTTTACGACCTGTGGAAACTTCGTAATAGTACCGTACCGTTACGACCTCCCGCCCTCCGTTTCAATAAACTAATTGAACCTAAAACTTCTCAAAGCCACATAAAGTCCTAGTCGAACAATATTCATCCGCCATCATAAAATACCACCGTCACAAAGTTTAAGTTAAAACAGCTAGTAACATTTATTAGAAAACGATTATGAATAAAGATTTCAAATAAAAGAGCTAACAAAAGAATACAAATTCACTATGTTGTTAATTTTTTAACTTTATCGAGAGATAAAAAGTAGTGTAAACAAATGTCTAAAAATTGTTTCATTACTCATTAATTTACTCCGTACTCGTAAAAATTTATTCAAAATGTTTATTAATGGAAATACGGTTTGAAAGTTTCTGAAATATTAAAAAGAGAAACGAGAAAGAGAACGTTGATTCCATCGACTTTTCTTTCGAGGAGGTTACACACATGCTTTTGCAGCAGAAAAATGTTGTGCGTCTATTGAAAATGTTTTGAACTAAGCATTTGTAGCATTTGAGAATAAACACATTATTGAGTTAATCAAGTTATCTTTAATCAGATAAAGAGCTTGAAAAGAGGGAGAGAAATTTAGGATAGTATAGCACACGGTGTGGTTGAGGTAGATTTTCACACTTTCGCATTAACCCATGTATTCCGACCGACTGTTGGCGTTGAAAGTTTCTATACCGCTCGCGCGAGTTAAGGTGAGAACGTTATCTCGTCGATGTTGCATTAACAGAAGTTAAGCTTAAGCCATTTAAATCCTTCGTGTGGATAATACAAGTTTATATCAGTTATTCGAATGTTTTTAAAAGACATCGCGCGAAGAGCTAGAAATAGGCAAAAATAATAAAAACACATACCTGCAATATGAGCAAAAATGATTATCTCATTAATTTAGACAAGATTATATGCGGTAATATAATACAATAAATATATGTATAGTAAACATGTGCATAGTATTTTCATTCATCTGTCACATGTATCTGTCAAACGTAAATTTATACATACACGTATATAATATGTGCCGTTTCGAAATGATATTGTCGATTACTGAGGTAATCGGCGGCATCAAGAACTTGAACGGTCGTTCATGACGGAAATATTACCTCGTCAATGTCGCATTAAGACGCGATAAGTTTAAGTTGGAATCCAATTTGAACACCCGACAGCTTGTTAGAGCTTACCTCGGCTGTGAGTGCAACTTTGACGATGCGCAGATTTAGCATTCGCCAACTTTGAAACGAGCTAACTCAAAAGCGCGTTTCGCGGAGGCGTTCGACAGTACCTACCAAGCAAATTCTACATTCCGCGCACGTATCTACTCGTGAAAGTCCCGCATAACGCAAAATTGCACAATGAAAAAAACTCAAAAAGTTCCGGAATTATACATTGCTAGCTTGCAACGTGTATCTATATAAATATCATGTGCATAATTTATATTATACAATATGTTATGTATGTACATATGTACGCATGTACAAATATGCAGGTATGTGTGTGTGTGTGTGTGAGGAGAGAGGGGAAGTGTGTGTGTGTGTGTGTGTGTGTATGTATGTATATAGAGGAAAATCTGAAATGTCAAATATATTAAAACGATTGATATCAAGAATAAGTTGATGTGTATTAGAAAGAGAATTAGAATCGTTGCAACTTACATGTCGCCAAGCATAAATTTACAAGAATAAAAACATGTCAGTATACATAATAATGTTTATACGTATTTCTATTGTGTCAGCAATTACCTAGTGTAAAGATTGCTTTTATCGCTCCAGTAGAAATATTATTTAAAATTTAGAGTATTTCTTGAAAAAATTTTCAACATTTTAAAATATTGTTTAAAATATGGTTTTTGAAATGTCTTAATGTCGTAAGTTAATCATTATTATACCGAATCTTCTGCGGCGAGTACGCCAAATTTGCGCAGTATTGCCTTATCGCGTTACTGTAACCAAACGAACCCGTATACTGTTTCAGGCTTTGGTGTACCGAGATGGCAACCTCGTCTCAGGCTCACTCGAGGCGTTAGTGCAGCACATGGTGCCTACGGAGGAATATTATCCCGATCGGGCGTATCTCTTTGCCTTTTTACTGAGCGCCAGGCTTTTCATCAAACCACACGAGCTTTTGGGCGAGGTTTGCGCTCTCTGCGAGCATCAACAAAATCTGAATGGAGAGGGCGGTAAGGTGAGCATCGGCGATGCCTACTTTTGAATTAAAATTATACCAAATCCTTATACCACCGCGATCACGCATTCACAAAGGCTACGTTGCATTATTATTATTATTATTATATGTATCCTTGTCTGATCGTACTCTCCTCCTTCTTCTATCTTCTTCCATCTCTCTATCCCTATCGGGAAGTATAAATAGAAAAATTCCGTATAGTCTTTCTTAATCTGCTCTCTTCTCCTCTACTATTTAACATTTGAATGA
The DNA here is from genome assembly GCA_011636635.1 of Tetramorium simillimum. Taxonomy (NCBI): domain Eukaryota; kingdom Metazoa; phylum Arthropoda; class Insecta; order Hymenoptera; family Formicidae; genus Tetramorium; species Tetramorium simillimum. The sequence continues at coordinate 35,781 of VBVQ01000472.1, read as the reverse complement.
AATAAGCCGTTTCCTTTTTTTCTTAGCAAGTCTAGTCAGTCCGTAACATTTTTTTCTTTCGAAAATCAAACAAGTATTAAAGCATTTCCAAGTAGATATTACCGCTCTATTTTTTTCTATATGGCAATGCCATACGTGTAAAGGTATTATTTCAAAACTACGCGCTCCGCTCGTTCTCGTTCACATACAAAGTATCGCTTCAAGGGCCCCTTAACGATATCAATACTCTGATCTCGTTCTCATCTCACTTTATTCACATTCCAAAAGACATTTTGCCCTGTGGAATAAAAAAATCTCCTTCGTCATTGGAAAACGATAAAGTATCGGTATAGTAGGTGTAGTAGGTATAGTATGTGTGTTGTGCGCAGGAACGATTGCATCGCTTCGTACCGCGGCTGGTACAACTGCTGGCGGAATGGACGGAAACATTTCCGTACGATTTCCGAGATGAGAGGGTGATGGGTCACGTTAGGTCCATCACGCAGAAAGTCGCCGCAGTCGACGCCGCGGCCAGGCAGGAAGTTTCGGCGCTGCTGCAAAACTTGCTGCTACGACTGACGGCTCTGGAAAGATACGAAGAGGGTCTGGCCAGACTGGCGACCGAGGCAGCGACGGAGCAGCTTACACAGGTTCGTGAGTTTCGGTACAAGCGCCCATTTGCGGCCGTCAGCTTGCATTTTGCTGTCCCACCTCGGCTTAGTTAGTGGCTTAGCGCGACATTTTCCAAACTACAACGTTGCCGATCTCTCTGTTAGATTGCGCGTGCAACGCTTCTACGCTACCCCCCATCAGGGGTAAAAGAAAAAGGATTAATAGTAATTAACACAATTAATAGTAATTAATTTTATAACAATATTTTATAACAATATAACGCACACGCTGTCGGAATAATCAAAATTTACAAATAATTTAGCGCGAAGCGATGACGAAAGCTTTTTTCCGCGGAAAAATTAATCGAAACAACGTAGGTATACCAACTTAGGTGTACCTAGTTCGCGCAAGTTGATTTACATGATATCTATATTTTACATTATATCTATATCTAGAAAAATAAGATTTTTCTATGTACTTGACGTGACTCCTGAGGGGCTTTATAAACAGAACTTCACAAACAGTCCACACAGATAATAATGGAATAATAAGAGAAAGAGTGTAATGATTAATGCTCGATCACGCGCTCATTGAACCGAGCGCCGCGCATTATGCCGCGCAATTTCAATACGGATTTTACATGCGCTCGTATAACCGGCTTGCTATGTTGCAAAGCCCGCGTACTCGGTTTACCGTAATCGCATCGACCCTTGGAGGACTTTCAGCATAACGAAACGATAATATTCTCCCTGCGGCGCGGCGGGGTAGCGCCCCGCGTCCCGCCTCTCTTGCGCATTCTCTCTCACTTCCGACCGTTCCACACATAGATTACACGAATCACACACCACTGTTACGTTACCAATATATTGCTTGGTTGCTTGCTCTCGTTCACCGTCATGTATCGCGCACATATATATACGCATCCCGATCGAAACGCACAAACTTGGACATATCCACGTGCGCGTATATACACGCGTGCACTTTGCGCGGTTAGTCTAACCCGGTTAGTGCAGCTTCCATACCGGGAGACGTTAACCATTCCGTTAATTTGATTATCGCGTGCCTATCTGCCGCTTGTAACACTCGCTAATAGGTAATTTGCAGCTACATTAGTTTGTTAAATATACCGGACGGTGTCACGTGTGGCTAATCAGTACGGAATTATGTGGCTGCGTGGATCATTTCGCGTAAACGCTCAGAGGATTACGACGATATTAGAAGGCGGAATCTCTCTCTCTCTCTCTCTCTTTCTTTCTGTAAGTGTAAGCCTTTTGTCATATCTATGCCACCATATCTGCAGAAAATAGTACAGCTGTCTATATTTTATTAAAATATTTTCATTTAGAATACATAAAATTGGATTGCAATATGAGAAGCATAATTTTACACTAAAATAAATATCCAAATTAAATATATTCAATCATCTTGGGAAAAATTCTAAAAGATTAAAGAAATAATATGAAACTCCAAATATTGAAACCTTAATTAGCATTAATTAAGATCTCGATTAAAATAAATACTACTTTTAATAAATACTTACTTTTGCATAAAAAATGCGAAATTAAATTATTAGAAATGTGCAAACTGTTTATACAATGTAATTTTATGAACCACGTGTTTAGATTATATTTCTATACATTACAGAAAATGACAAAATACATCTTATAAAAAATTCAAAATTTTAATATTAAATTTAAAAATTTATTTTTATTAAAATTATATATTTTTTATGCATCATGATAAACGGTTTATGATAAACGGTTCAGAACGTACCCAAACATTATTTTCCATTCTGAATTGGATTATCCACTAAAATACTAACACTAGCACGATATAAACGATGAAATTGAGGGAAATCTATATTGAACTTACGCACGCAATAATTCTGCCATGAATACGAAATAACTGTTACTTACGTACGGAATGGAACGAAAATTAGGTATTCATATGTTTAAACCAAAAATTTCCATTAAACCTGCGAGATAGAATTTCTGGTGAGTTTGCACTAAAGAATATTAAAACGATTTTGCCGATTGTACGGTAAATGTCGCAAAATTTCTACAAAGAAATAAGACTCTTTCAAGCACGTACAATTTCCTGGAAATTCCACGAAAACGCAATTTCTGCTTTCTGAAAAACTTTGATCGATATATGTATACATACATTTATGTATGTAAAAGATGCAATAAATATACGAGATAACAGTTTATATTATCCTGTAGGATATTATCTTTTCCTCTCTATTTACTGAATATTTTATATAGCTAATCCTTATTCCTCCTAACAATTTTTCGCTTATAAAAAAGCAAAAAATAATACACAATCTTGCAATCAAAACAGGCTAATCAATTAATTTAATTGTTTGACGATAATGGTGCCACATTCTCTTAAAATCTCTTTGTTGTATCGAAAACTTTGTACATGAATAAAGCTACACATTTAACCGCGGTTGCTTCATCGTGGTTCTTTTAACGTATATGTGATTCGTAATTTGCGCGAAGATTACTTATCATCACGGGCTGCAAGATAAGCTGGAAAAGAAAGACCGGAGCTCGTGTAAGTAAAAAAGAAAAGAATAAGAGAAGAAGAAAAGACGAGACAGGTAGAACACGTCGAGCTCTCGCGAAGCTTCGGCTTATTAAACCGCAAATTCGCTTCGGCGCGTTTTTCAACTCGTTCTGTACGTGCCACGACGACAGCAACTTCACGAGTTGTAACTCTCGAGACCAATAATTCTCGTATTCCCTTTATCTTTTTCACGTTTCCTCCCCTTTCTCATTTTGATTGCTTATTGCGTTTATTTTTTTTCTTTTAACTTTAATTCTGATCAAGCTCTATGTTTTTTCTTCGGGGATTTTTATACATTTCATAAATTACAGCGTAATATATAATTTTCTGTCATTGTCATTGTATAATAACAAGAGAAGATACATTAAATTCAATTAAAAGCTTCGTATTTTCGTATTTTCGTAGATTTCAAAATCTAATTATGTTGCTTTATTTGTCAATATAACGATACAAATAATCCCAAGCGTAAAGAGCGTTGAATTATTAGTTTGCCGTACTTTCGCAGCAGTCGTTCGTTACGTGTCACACCAGAAAAAGACTATTTCTTTTTGCTCAAGACGAGAAGTAACTTACGAGACCAATCATGAGTTTTTGATATTTGTTTTCTTTCTATCGAGCAACTTCTAAGTGCATCCTATATCGAAAGCTGGCAGAAACATTTCACGATTGCATCCTCTCCGCCTTCGTTAGAAATTTCGTTTTAACTTGCAATTTATTTTATCCGTTGGTTCAGATGAGTTTCGTTTTCTCAAAATGAAACTGCATGAGAAATTATGGCGTGTGCATGACATTTTTTGTTACGGGTTATCTACTCGCTTTGCCTTACCTCAAAATTGCCTTTACTGAGGAAAGCAATTTCTTGGCATCGAAGAGAATAGAAATAAACAACAACTTCATAATTGAATATTATTTTTTCTTTGTTGCATAATATGTATGTTTATACATTGTTTCCAGTCTGCGGTATTGTTCAATCAGTTAATCTGTGCAAATTTTGTTGTTATATGTAAATATGTATGTCCAGCGCAAAAATTTATTATATGAAACGAAGGAAAATCATTTACTTTCTAAAAATAACTCGTGAATAATTTTTAAACTTTCCGCTATCATGTTGGACGAATCAGTATTATTACATGTCACAACACTGAATCAATTTAATTAAAAGCAATTAAAAATATATTATTATAAATCATATATTTAGCAAGCTTCAACGAGTTACATAATATGTGCGAAAGCTTCCACCAAATATGATAAATATTATTTAAGTTGCAAGAAAAATTAATGTCGTTTTGAAATAACAATTTATTTCAAATTTATGTCATTTTTTGTTTCGTTGAAATAATATCTATATTTTGTTACACGCGCGCGATGAGGCAACGGTTAAGAAAATTTAGTACTAATTCGATGCGAGAAATCACGCGAATGTAGCAATGCAAGCTTAGCATGCGAGCAAAGAGGAGAAACTATACTTGCATATCTCACAACAACCCTTCTTTGGGCATTGCGCCGAATATAATATCGCTCCCTAATGAATTTCTGGACAATTCATAACTTTGACACCATTAAACAATTACGTTAGATCTTCTCAACGACTTTGCTCTAATAATTTCAAAATAGTTCCATCTCGTAGTTTCTATTAATTTCATTATCGTAATTGGCGTTAAGAAGCGAAAAAAGAGATTGCAATTCTTAATATGGAGTACCCATGTGAATGTTGGAATGACGTTCCATTTCCATGATTGACTTAGGAAGAAGAGAAAATACAACTGAACTTGAATTTTATCTTATCTCGTAATTTTTGCGATATATAAAAAACTTTTATGTTTTTCTCTATTAAATATACGATGTAGCAACACAATTCTTATTTTAGCTATGGACAGTTATTTTATGTATTTATCAATATTTATTTTAGTACAAAAGTACATTTCACATTGTCACTCGGATGATAAATTTTCGTGAATCACAAAAATTCATTTTATCTATCACACATAATATTTTGTGTTTAAGAGTGTTCTTTATCTATAAAAGAAAAGTTCATATTTTGATTGCTTGCTACGAGATATCTGAAATGGTTTCGATATCTTTTACAGAGCAGAATTCCACGTAAAGATTCTTGAATTTTCTCTTTTATGGGCATGCTCGTCAATGCAATTTCTTCTTTTTCTTAGTCTCTGTCCACTTCTGTGCCTGGCACATCGATAATACGATCGACGATATAATTCGATAGAGGTAAGTCCGTCTCGGAGTGCCATTTCCTCCTAAACGGATCACGGCCTAGTGATTTTATTCGTCGCCTCTTGGCGACGTCTTTCCTTCTCTGCCGCAATCGGAAAAGATATATACATATATTTATCATCATCTATCATTCTTTGCAAACCAAAGCTTTGCAAATCAAAGAGTACATATACATCTACATACCCATAGACTTGCAATTAGACGAAGGATTGAGAATATAAAGGATGCATCCACGCAAATCCCCTTCCCCCCTCTCTCTCTCTCTCTCTCTCTCTCTCTCTCTCTCTCTCTCTCTCTCTCTCTCTCTCTCTCTCTCTTTGGTATCGTTCTTTCAAACGTTGCAATAAAGAGAGTAAATAAATTAAATAGAATAAAGCGAACAAGAATACGAAGAATAAAGAAATCGAAACTGTGAAAGGTTGAAATCTTATCAAAACAGGTGGGAAAGTATACAAGTCAATAGCGACACGACAAACGGTATAATTTGTTAGATACCATCAAGTACTCGGACGAGTTTTCCTTTCCTCGTGTAACGATTTGTCCTATCGTTTCTCTTGTAATCTTATCTATCTTTCTCTTGCATTTTCTCTCAATGAGACGATTTTAGAGACCATTTCAGATATCTCAAAGCAAGCAGTCAAAATACAAACTTTTGTTATAGATTAAAGCATATTCTTAAACACACAATATTATGCGTGATAGATAAAACGAATTTTTGTGATTCGCGAAATTTCATCATTTGAGTGAATCAAGTGAATATGTGAAATCTACTTTCGTGTTAAAATAAATATTGATAAATACATAAAATAACTGTGCACAGTTAAAAGTATCATTTTGGACATGTCAATATAAAATTATTATTTTATTATTTAGGTGGATATCACTGAACTCTGCCCATCAGCCACTGTATTGGCACAACAATTGACTCATGTAGAACTTGAAAGACTCTCTTACATCGGGCCCGAGGAATTTGTGCAGGCCTTCGCCAAAGTGAGTAGTTCATTTCTAAACAGAATTGCACTTGTTTTGCACACTTGAATTATTTTACAAGTACTTTTACAATAATTGCATAATTGTATTGCAAATATTATATTAAACGCAATTATTTTCATTATTCTGCCAGGAATCGCCGCATTTAGAAACATCTTTCAAAGATATGAAGAAAACACGGAATCTCGAATCATATGTTCAATGGTTTAATAGATTGAGCTACTTTGTAGCGACGGAAGTTTGCAAGGTAGGTATTATCGTTTTAATGCATATTAACGTTCTTTGCAACTTTCATTTTGTGCATAATTCTTGTTGCTTAATCAAAATTCTTTAATGAAAAAATAAAAAAATTATTTTTCAAATTTCTCAAAAGATTGGCAAATGTGTTGGTAGATATTCCATAACCAAAAATTTCTCTCTATTTTTTCAGCATGCGAAGAAAAAGCAACGCGTTCGTGTCGTCGAATACTGGATTGAGACTGCTCGAGAATGTTTTAATATCGGCAATTTCAATTCTTTAATGGCGATTATTGCTGGCCTCAACATGTCTCCGATATCTCGCTTGAAGAAAACGGTAAGAAAACACATCAACTTTTGTTTAATTAATAATAACATAATTTATGCTTATTTTGAATATTAAAAAAAGAAAATAATACACATTTAGAATTATTTTATATTTCTATTAAATCGTATAATATTTATTATATATATATATATAATAAAGATAATAAATTTTTGCACATTATGCACTGTTATATAATTTATTATATCTTCAACATTATAAATATTTTATATATATATATTTATATTGAATCGACATAATTGGTTTACATATTTTATTAAAATCTTGGAGTAATGAGTCTGGCGAAAATTACATTCCGGTAAATCCGGTCCGGTAAATTGAATCCGGTAGCTATACATTTTATTCGCACGTAGATATCTGGGATAATGCATGCATGCATACCTCTCAATTTTTCGATCACGCCAGCAAAGAGCGTATTTGAAAAATACGAATATTTGCAGAATGTCAGACCTCGACACATTTTTTGCATTAAAATGCAATGTTGGAAGGATAGGGAGGAGATAATGATACAAACACAACCGGTATATCCGTTTTGTTTATATCTTTTGGCGAAATCGCACACGTCGCAGAGCAATAGTAATCTGTTCAACATTGCTAATATAATCAAACGCCGAAGAATAAATTTTCGCGCTGTTTCGCCGCAAAGAAAGAAGCGAATCAAAAGCGAATGGGTTTAAATCAAAACAGATCATTTTTCCATGTTCAACACTTTTCATGATATTTTTGCGAATAATAATTTAATTTAATTTAATTTTCTTTTCTTATAATTTACATAAAAATTAGTTCTATGAAATTGTTTTCAACGCACTATAGACGCGCGAAAGGAGACGTTAGGCAATTGACGAAAAGAAAACGAAGGCAGAGCAATCGAATTAGCTTGAATTGAATTTTTCTTGTCGCGGTTGGCTGTGACGCCGCAGAAAAGACCCAAAATGTGGCTGGCGATTGGCGTTAATTAAAAAGTTTCAAGTCAAACGGCATTGCTCGGCAACGTTGTCCTCGCGCCATTGCCGTTCCTTTCGTCTCGTTGGGAATTAGCTAATTGCTCGACCAGCGTTCCACGTCCACGGGGGAGGACTCACGCTATTACGTATTCTCGATTTCCACGTGGATGCACTCCATCCAGGAATTCCTTTAATCCAGTCGTCTCGCTCCCGGCGGAACGCTCTCTCTACGCTCTCGGATAGCGTTTCCGAAAGCTTCCATATATATTTAATATTTATCTCAATAATCATAGGGTAAAGTGCCGTGCTTCGCATTCGAGAAGAAATTAAATCTTTAATTACTGCAAAACTGCGTCCATAATCAATACCGTATAATAAGAAATTCTAGGAACAAAAATTATAAGAAAAGATTATCATTTTATCCATAGGTCATTCATCCATAGTCAAGCCATTATATTAATTAGCTTCCTTCACATCATTATCTCAAAGAGCACGCCTAAACCCTTTAGTATCACATTGATATCACCTTTTAATTAATCCAAAATTTAATTACAACTTATATAAACAGCAATTTTATTCTAATTTTTCTTTATGTTATTCCTCTCTTTACTAATAATCTGTAATTCAAGGTAAATACAACAGTTTAATAGTTTAAGATGTATTATTTATATATACTAATATAAAATATTACATTTTTACATAATAATCTATAAAATATGTTTAAAAATATAAAATAATATATACTTTTATAATAAAATATAAAATATTTGTATAATCTTAGATATTTTTATTATACGTATGTTTCTTATTGCATTTATTTTTTATTTGGAATCAGAGTAGAAGTTGGCCAATTGTTGAACCCTTTATAGCAAGAAATATGCTCGTCCTCTTTTTAGTAATACAATCATGTCGCGAATCGAATCACAAGAAATATCGGACTGTGGAAAGCTTTTTCCTCGATTTCAATTACAAGTTTAACCAACCGTTCTCTTCTTCCTTTCCTTCTCATCCCGCCCCATTTACCTCTCTTTCTTCTTCCTATTCCCAAC
>VBVQ01000472.1:0-26814 GCA_011636635.1 Tetramorium simillimum | reverse complement strand
TCTCTCTCTCTCTCTCTCTCTCTCTCTCTCTCTCTCTCTCTCTCTGTCTCATACATACACATAAACTAATGTTTAATATGAGCGCCTTATGCTATAGTATACAGCGTTCATTTAACTGGACCAAACTGATTTATATAGAAGATATGCGAAATAATTGTTGAAATTATCAACGAACATGTCAGTAGTGCAGAAGATTTGTTCGGTAATTTTCGTTAATGAAAATTTAACGTTCCCTACTTTTGTGTTAACACGTGGCTGGAGTTCCATTTACAAGGACCAAGCTATCGCAAAAGCATAATATGTTCCGTGGCAGTTAAATCGTCAGCAATTAATCGATGTAAACTAGTATAAACGCGAAATAATCAAAGATAACGCAGTTATTTATGATATTTCTGTTGTTTGTTAATTAATTTTCTTAAATTGGAAGATTCTGATATCTTTCTTTGAATAAAATTGTTTGTCAATACAATTATGTACTTCCTTATAATTTATTAATCAATCAGACTTTTACTTTCAACGTTTTGAAAAAAAAAAGCTTTTTTCGAAGGAAATTCCTTATTACTTGCATCCCCTGTGTGTCCTATTATTCCTATTATTTCACTGATCTTTTTCTAGAAAGTAGATTCTGTTCCTTTCATACGATAGTATTCTGCCATCCTTTCCGGCGTAACCAGTTTCAATTTACCGGATCTGGCAGGAGTCTCCGATTGCTACTGTTTTTGCTCTAGACGAGCGTTTCCGGTGAAGTCGAATCAAGTCGGGCCAAGAAAAATGGCTCCCACGACGGGTAGGAAGAAGTCTCTGTAGGAGATCAAGTATCTGTGAGACAGGATCAAAAGCCTTGGTAGACAAAACAAGATTTTGTGCAAGATAGAAAATTATTTGTAGAATAGATAATCCACAATAATTTTAAACATGCATTTTAAAAATATTTTAAAAAAGGAATGTAATTAAAGATAGATTTTCATATTTACAAAATTTTTATTCTTTATTGAAAATATGCACGCAAAACCTATATCGAGATATAATTTATTTATCGTAATGTATTGAAAACCGAACGGCAAGAAATAAAAAGTAAAGAAATTAAAAGCATTTATCAATATCAAAAGTTTATGAAAAGTAAAAAGACTAGAAGATATACAAACATTTCAATCGTACCTTAATTCAGGCTTGGATCAGATGCAAATATTATTCATCGATTATCTGCAGCACCCTTAAACGAACAAAGCCTGTATTTCCGCATCAGATCAAATTAAAGAACGAGATTAAATCGATAGAAACTAAATAAATTGGAACCTTGAGATATCAGCTTAGATGTTTGAACATTTTGTTCACACACAATTATCGAATATTGTATATATATCTATATATATATACATTTTATTTATATATATTATTTATATATATATATAATAAAAATATACCTATATTATAAAATTATATATAAATGTTTTATTGATTTTAAGAAAAATGTTAAACTTTATACATATATACTTAATATAGGATACATTATTATGGCTTTCAGTGGTCGAAGGTACAATCAGCCAAGTTTTCGATTTTGGAGCATCAAATGGACCCGAGTAGCAATTTCAGTAGCTATCGCAGCACATTGAAGGCCGCAATGTGGCGTAGTGCTGGCGCCACAGATGAACGCCAGCGAATTGTAGTGCCCTTCTTCAGCCTTCTCGTCAAGGATTTATACTTCCTCAACGAAGGTTGCAGTAACAAGTAAGTAATCAATATTAAATATATTGATACGGTCTCTATTTATATAACTTTATAATCCATAAATTATATGTATATTTTTTTATTAATTCTTAATACTCAAGATCAATTATGCGTTTCAGACTGCCAAACGGTCACATCAACTTTGAGAAGTTCTGGCAATTAGCGAAACAAGTGACTGAATTTATCGCGTGGAAACAAGTTGCCTGTCCGTTCGAAAAGAATCCGCGCGTTATTGCCTTTCTCCAAGCGAGCCCTGTACAGACGGAAAACGGTAAAAAATATCCAGTCTATTCCGTCGTGGAAATACGAAAACATGAAATTATTCGATTCTGAATGTTTATTTCTTTTTTACAGCACTTGCATTATCATCTTTCGATTGCGAGCCGCCCGATAACAATCCGGAGAAGGAACGTTATAAAGCTTTAAAGTGAGTATTGCATCACATTATTGAGATACGATATTCTTAAGATATAAATGTAATAAAATCTTATCGACTTTCTCTGAACAATATCAATATGTACATCAAGAACATTGTTTTTAATATAATGCAATGTATATACATATATATAATATTTCAGAATTTGAAATAATATCCTATACTATATTCAATTTCACAATATATTAATTTAATGCATCGTATTGCTATGCGAATGAATAAATTTGCAAAAACTTATTATTTATACAACAGTTGTATTTGACATGTATATTTAATTGCAAAACAATTTTATAAAATTCGCATACGTATTATGTAAGCAAGAAATAATGATTTTTTTACAATTATGTTATATGTTAAAGGTCTGAGATGAATGCCCAGTGAAAGCGAGCTATGCTGAAACATGCTGAATGGGAACGATATTGAATATAAGTATATATGAAAATACATTTATAAATATTAATATATTCGTAATCGTAGCTAGTTTATCCGCAAATATGATGAAAAGTGAGTGAGTGGAAGAGCAGCAGCGGACTAAAATGTTGCTAGGGCAACTTACGTGAAATTAGATATTTCTGTCTTGCGAATTTATCGTCAAAAACAACTCTCAGCGACGATTTGGCATTGTCAAAAGTATCATCTAATCGATCGGAATAATTACACTAATTTTTCTGTTAGGTTTCTTTTTTATTATATATCATATTTGAGAAAGAGAAAAGAAAGAGAAGAAAGAAAAAGAAAAAAAATGAAATTATTACGTTCTTGATATTGATTTTTATGGTCAAGCTATTTCGATCATTTGCAAATGCAATGAAGAATTGAGATTGTTTGTGCAGCACAGCCGTGATGAATTTCATTAAAAATTTATTAATTTTGTATCAACGAGACTGTGCTAATCAATTGATCGCGTGCATCTAAATGATAATCAATATTAAAATGCTAATTGTCAGTAAATGAGATTGTACAGATCGATCGATTTTGATCGATTATCAATATTGCTGGATCGAAAACATCAAATGTCTGAAATTTCAATCAACTTAATGACCAAAAGTCTTCATAGTTAACATGACGTGAATATAGAATTAAGAACGCCTCGACTCGAGGATGACTATGAAATTCGCTCGACAATGTCGCATAGCCGTAAGTATAGTTCCTAAGCCTTTAGCTCGCCGCGATCTTTTCTCTCGAGCGAGAAGCGAATCACGACTCTCTTAACATGTCCGAACAATTCCGGGTGCGACCGGGGGTGCGAAAAGCCTCATATATCCGCTCGAAAGAGACGCGATCGGCATGTTTAACTTTTTGTACATAGTCCTTTTGATATACGCTAACAGACTCCTAGATGTGAAAAATAGGGTCGTTCCTGTAGAGTAAGTCTGCGCGCGCCAAGTTCGAAAGATATATCGTAAGGATCGTCGTGCACGTACTTAAGAGGCGGAGAGATCAATCGAGGCGAGGAAAATAACAAGGTCGAAAATTTCGGCAAAATAACACGGCTCAACCGTGAACTCGGGTTTCATATATTTGATATATTAATTGCATATGCATATAATAATCGCTTTTTCTCCGTTTTCCTGTGACGTGACGCACGTGAGTATAATCTGTAAATGAGAAATTGCACAAATATGGAGCTACGCGCGATATAACGACTGAATTCGATTGCAACAATTTCGTACGCTTTTTCATAAAATTTGGCTGCAAATAAAATTGGAGAAACATACGGAAAGCACTCGACATATTGTAATCGTATATTATTCTTGCGGATTACAACGTGATATATTACACGTTACATATTTATGAAAACGCGCGTTTACTTTTTCTTAATTAATCTAATTTATTAATACAATTTAATTTACAAATGAATAATTGTAAGATATATTATAAATTTAGCATTGAAATATGTTTATCGTGGATGTCTCAAAGTACATCTGAATGTCACAACAATGAAATTATTGTCAAAAATTGACTGTTGAAAGTTGGCTTTTCCCAAAATGACGTGGGTTCGGCATTAATTAACGTGATTAATAATTGTAAATGTAGTATGCCGTGCCTTTGATCAAACATAGCGAAAATGTATTGAATGCAAAATTTACAAACTACGAAATATTATCACGTAAAATTATGGAATATTGAATGTCAAAGATGTGTTCTTAACGCGTGCGTCGCCGTTTTGTCGCGAGATCATATACTTTTTCCATTAACCCATAATATTTCTATAATATTCATAATTATATACATATAATTACTCGTAATTTCGCGGTCGTTATATTTAATAATCGACAGAGAGATTACGGTTTTGCCAGATAAAGTTTCCACTTCTATGTTCAGACAAATATTTGCTCAGATAAATTCGAAAAAAAGAAAATATGTGTTTCCGAACAGTTATAGGGACCAAGAGTTCGTTTCTCCTGGGTATGTAAACATTGCCAATGGCATGAAGAAATACCGGGAAATTGCAGTGGCACGATCGAAATAAGGGATATAAAGCGAATTGTTTCGAATTTTACTCACCGAAATCACGACTTCGCAGTCTGAGAGAAAAATTGCACGCAAATCAGAACGAAACCACAAACCTCAGTCAACTGAAAGAAATATGTACGTATAGATTGAAGAAATGACAACGTCATGTAATAATATTTCATGATTTTTTTTAAACGATGACACGTTCGATACGAACGAAGACATCTTTGAGTTTTTTCATTGCTCTTTTATTTATTTTGTTTATTTCTATTTGGTCTTTAATAAGAATTCTATATCTGTTCTTTTTTTCAAGATCGATAAAATAATCGATATATATTGATAGATATAGTCAGTCATGATTGTCTCTCATTGACAAGAATACATTCCATTGCATTTTTCATATCCTATATCGAAAAGTTGGAGATAGTTTTAATCTTCTTCCCTGTACATCTCTCTTTCAAGTAACATATATTTTTACGAAATTTGTTTGTATTTTAATTGCATTTTTCTCTCAGCATCAGAAGTAGAGAATAACAAGCAGATATGAAATGCACTTCGTGTTAGGAGTACAGAAGTGTACAGACAGACGCGTAACAAAGAAAGTATCATTTATTGATCGAAACGACAAATTATGCGAGCTCTGCGCAAATCAGATCATCGTAAAGAATACTCATCTCGATGTATAATTAAGATCATTAACTCATGCCGCAAGTTCGCCATAAAGAGCGATTATCTATTCAATCTCTATATTTTTCCCAATCGATTTTTATTACCTTTTACACATGTATCTATTATCAAAAACTAAACTTATCAAGTAATTTTTATTCGTGAATGCCCTTTTGCCGCGTATATAAACTTAAACGTAAACGTACGCTTTTCATTAAGAAATGCTTTTAATAGATACTTTTTATAGATACGGTATATTAATCTAATAATACAGAACGTTAGATAAAAAGAAATTTATGAACCGGCGCCGAAACTCGTTGTTATTAACAAACATGTTTTTGAACATTTTTACAAATTTCGAAGTGACGAATCCGTAAAATCCGTCACTATTTACTTGCCATTTTATAAATTATATTTGACTATAATATTTATATTATTATAATATTTGACTATCTTCGTCCAGTATTATTCAATTATTAATAACTCACGAATATTCGAACGAGATCTGGTTGCGCCGCAAGCTCGTGGCAATTTTCCAAGGCAAGTGTAACAACTCGACGATTACACATGCACGTTATCGTAAATCAATTATTAATGATAAGACTAATTATACTGTACCATCTTAAGCGGCGTGCGTGTTACATTGTCAATATTCATAGCGTTATATCGCGAATCTATAATCGTCATTCGTGTTCATGAATTCCTATTCCCCTTGACCTCTGTTAATGTACTCGAAATCATGCATACCCCCTTTTATTTATTTTTCGTTCCTCAATTAGCCTATATTATATATCTCATATCTTGCGAACGACGTTTCTATTACGCAATTTTATACAATTTTTTTGTAACAGATAATACGTATATGTTTGTCAATTAATTATAAGAATGTCGTTGTGAACATACGACACGTGACACAACGATACAGAGCTGCTTCTATGATCGAGCCAAGTATTTTCCAGTTATTCATATTCTCTGTTTATTATCACTGTCTCCTATATCGCGATCTCCTGTAATCTTTATCACTATCTTTCTCCTCGCGTTCGATGACACTAATGACATTCTGTAGTTAACGATATTGTACATAAAAAGATGATCGTGTGTGTATATACAATTATATACGTATCTATACGTTATTTAGATTTAAATTATAGGCCGTAACCGAATTTAGGAGTCAACGCAGCGAAAGCGAAAACGGATCCGTTTTGCGTCGAGATCTACGATTAGTATCAACGATCATAATTGCGGATCGGTCAATCCGAAATTGCCTAACATCACCTTCAAGTATACAAGTATACGTTCATTCTCAATTTATTGAGAAATGACGATAACTTTTGCTTAATGTCTAGTCATTAGATCGTTAGTTTGACCTGAATTTGTGTCATTAAAAGGATGGACCAATTTCATAAAAAAAAAATTTTTTTTTATTCAAATTATTTAAAAATTCTTTCAAGACTTCCAACTCTGTCAAAATGTGCTACAATCCTCTACAGTCTTTTCTCTATTACATAATGTTTTAAAGAAGTTATAATCTAAATTTTTGAAAGACACATTTTCTTTATATCAACGTTTTATAATTTTATTACTACATTTTTTTGCTGTTGCACATGTCATCATGACATATTTCCCAACGACACAGATTCGGGTCATTTTATGCCGAAATTAAGCGAATTCAAGTTAGATTTAATATTAATTTACATACTAAGCGCGCATATTTTTGATCGACATTCCCTTAAGTGATATAAAATCGTAATTGCACCATACAACAAGTAGGATATATTCTTTATAGAATTCTGTGAACAATTCACTCTTTGTTATCTTGTAGCAAGTACAATTGATATATTTAATCTCTTTTATTTAATTATTTTTTCTGCACTGAAAAATGGTATTATAGCTAAAATTTTAAAACGACAAATTTTATTTACGGAATTAAAATCATTAATTTCTTCTTGTCAAGAAAAATTGTAACAATCAAAATTGATAAATTTCTTTTTATTTGCAAATGTTTATAAACACGATAAAAATCGACGAAAATGATGTATGCTCTAATATAAAACGATATGACATACGCTAAAGTTGAGCATAAAAGTTGAACTTTCAGTTCTACGAAGATTGCACCGAAAATGACGATTCGTGATGCTATAAATAACAATAGCAGCCAACATATGAATCCTCTAGCATGAATGTTATTAGTATTGAAAATGAATATGACATTTTATAGCGAAAAACTAAAAAGAACTTTTATCGCTGTACAAGGTATCCTTAAATTGCGAGAACTCTGGTAAAACCAAAATATCAATCTAGCTAGACATTTTGCAGAAGAGAAGGGAAATATTCGTAGAATTGAATTTGATGTTCTCTGCTTGTAATTCTTAGATTTTTGCAAATTAGCAATCATGACTTTCGGTACAATCTTCGTGTTAAAGTGTAAGATTTTTTCAAACTCGATGTAAAATCGATATATCATTTTTTGATGTCTTGATATTTTATATACTAATTGTAATATTCTCATTGTTTTTATATTTATATGTCTTTTAAGAACATCAATGTTGTAAAAAGTAATTTATTAAGCAAATTTTAGTTTTTGTCTGATCAGCTACTTTGATGATACGTCAATCATAACAGCATAATGTTATTCACTGTACAGCTATATATGTTTACATTAAAAACACATCCTTTTTTTCGCGCCTGTCTATATCTTCCATTCAATTTGTATAAATGTCATCCGTTGAATTGTCATCTTGGATTGAATCGGATTAGATATATTGAGACTATTGTACATAAAATAGGCTCAATCATGTAAAAGCCACAGAAAAACAGCAATTACAATTACTGTAGGAAACGAAGATGTCTTACGAAATAAACTGGAAACTAACAGAATTATTCTGACTATTTTATTGTTATTTTTGTATTTTATGCCAGATATTTACTTTGTGTATTTACATCGAAATACGCATAAATTAACAAAAGAATGGTCAAAGTGGATATATATGTATATGATATAATAAGTATCTTTCTTATTTACAGGCAACGATCAAATTTGGTTTTGTTTTCTTTATAAGAAAAGTAATAAGAAGCACAAATCATACGTGTGATCGAAAATTCTTTAATTTTGTCATTTTATCTACCTGCTAACGATTCTCTAATTTTTTTATCGATCCAGCGGCGATAGTATGCTACACGAACGTAAACTCCAGGTCTGTTCGCTTTGCCGCAATGCTGACCCCAACTAGTTATCCCGTACAAACTGAAAGCACCTAATACAAAAAAAATACGACGTTTAACAGTACTGTCACAAATGCAAATATTTAATTCAATTCAATATACAATATTTCCTTTTTTTTAACCAGAGTATGCAAGCTTTAATTCTCTTGACGATTATTTTAACATTACCGTTATGATGACATGCCAGAGGACCGCCAGAATCGCCATCGCATGTGTCGATACCCTCATCAAGATATCCAGCGCACATCATTCCGTCGCTTATGGCACCTTCACCATAAACATAACTAGCTCGGCAAACTGACTGATCTAATAAGGGCACCCAGCCATATCGCAAATCTTTCGATTGCGCTGCAAAAGAATCTAATGAGCACCCTACGAGATTCAATTTACGGTAATCCTTTTCAGTTTTATTTCACTTACTCGTCTTGCCCGTTTCAACACTGCCGAATCCGCTGATGGTGCAATTCAATCCGGGCGAATATTCGATATTTTCAGGCGGCAAGCAAATTGGCATAATATCTTTGCCAAGTGGGATACCGAGGCCTTTAAGTAGAACCAAAGCAATATCATTGTTCATTCTATGGCCCTTACGAAATTCCTCGTGCACGTAATAATCCTCGATGTTGGCTTCCACTTCCGTTCCCTCATTAATCTGATAATCACAATTTTAAGTGTCACATGTTTAGTAAGCGTGTGTGTGTGAACATTTTTGGCATTCATGATAACTATTTACTTACATCCGTGTTATAATCTCCCGCACGTACAAAATAAGTGCCTTTGTTGTAACCTTCTAAACAGTGTGCCGCTGTCAGCACGTGTAGAGGCGATATAATAACAGCACCGCACCAGTGATTTGATCGACTGTGCCCTCGAACTCGAATGCTGGCCTAAATATTATTTAACAATCTATAATATCATCAATCTCGCTGCATCGCTGCATCGCTGACGCAATAATTTATTTGAATATTAAGTACAAGACAACTAGATGTCAATAATTCTTCATTGGTTGTCATAAAAAAAATGTTACATTTTCTTTGTATAAGTAATTTACCTGCCAGGGATAGGTGCCTTTTGGTGCAATCGAGCCATGTACCACTTTTTGAAATATCAAGTCCCCATCGTCATCGAAATCTTTGGCACGCTGACCACAATTTGATGGAAGTAACTCGTTAATGCTTTGTTCTGAATGTTCCTCGCTGTTTACCCAGTATGGCGGCTTATTAATTTAAAGAAACATAGGAAATGAATTTTATGAAATTTTGTCCACTTTATTATTCAATATCGCACGTGTTACAAAGCCAAGTTGTATTTTATTGTATATTTTTCAAATAATTAACACCTTTAGACTCGCAAGTTCAGTGGGACGAGCGACTTGTCCCGGAGAGTTCTAATATTATTGTTCATCTCAAATGTGAAGAACTAACGGATATAGTTATATAATAGTTTCTAGTCTCAAAAATTTTAATTTATCTCTTTACTTGATTATTGTTAACGTCTCCAGGTGAACAAATTACGCCTGCATCTTCGATGTGGTCGCAATTATGTTGACCCCAATGATTATGTTCACATCGATATAATTGCGATTCGTTTCCATGACAGAAAACCTGTTTTGTAAAAATTGAAAAAAAAAAGTATTTTATGATATTGATAATATTATAACATTTTAGATCCGAAATAAATAAAAGACAATAATGCCCTAAATAATTAGGCCATTAAAGAATGTTAAATATTATAATAGTATAAAAATATATATATATATATAATTTATATTAAAAGAAATATTAAACATGTAGAATAAAATTTAAAAAATTAGAAAAAGAAAATCTCATGTATTGTATAATACCTCATCGAGCCATATCGGTCCTTGGCCAGGCCCAAAGAAACCATTTTTCTTAGCTATCGCGAAACCACCATATCCCAAAGACCTACAAATGACTATTGCCGTAGCATTTGTGAAATCATCATCGCACACGGTACCCCACACGCCATGATGACGCACTTCCACCCTTCCTTGCAAAGGATTGCTACCATTTACTAAGCGCAGTTCGAACGGTGCCTGAAACCGAACTCGTATAAAATCATATAAAAGTAGGCAAATCTTGCCATTCATTTTTCTCTCAACTTTACTCTCTTACATCGCAATGTTCCGGACTTTCATCGGAGTGATCTGGACAATCAACCACCTCGTCGCAAATGAAGGGAGTCGGTATGCAAGTTGGACTATTGTCGCATTTCCAGTAACCTTCCTGACAAGTGTTAACCGCGGTCTTGCATACGATTCCAACAGCTTCTTCTGGTTGACAGTTATGCACTCCCCATCTATAAACGGAAATTTAAATACTTGAGCTCTAGTGTCAATAGTTTTAGTGGAATCGCTATTTTAAGTATTTTTACGTATAGCGATCGATTGTCAGAGATGTTACAATGTTACAATATAACATATCACGCAAAGAGAGAGAGAGAGAGAGAGAGAGAGAGAGAGAGAGAGATGACATCAATTTTTACCCGTTAAAATCGCATTCCCGTAGCGTGGTCTCGTTTCCGCGACATTTCAACTGATCTACCATAAATCTCGTGGGTGGATCGAGATTTCCGTAAAATCCACCCGGTCTAACTTCCAAAGCTCCAAGATCGAAACCAAGCTCTTTGCAAATTACATCAGCATTGATCATACCAAAACCATCGTCGCACACCTGTCCCCAATGTCCTAAAACTATTGCATAACGTGGACGTTGATTAAAATTATAAAATATAGAAAAAGAAGAGAGAACTTATTTCTAAAATATTTATTTCCATTATACCTATATATTTTCATCTATTTCATTTACTTGTCCACTTTTTAGATATATTCTTGCATTATGTATGCGCATACTCACTTTTTACTTCTATTCGACCTTCATAACTATTATTTGCACCAGCTAAGCGGATACCATAATCAAAATTTTCAGCCGTGCAAATACTCTCATCGCTGCGATCATTGCAGTCATTTTTACCGTCGCAGACTTTGGTTTGATTTATACATTTGCGATTATTGCATATATACATGCCATCACAATTCACGCTTCTCTCCTTCATTTCATAATAATCGAACTCTTTGTCAGGTTTGAGTGCACCAGTCAAGCCAATGTTACTGTTACTCAATAAACATACGTTGCCATTCGATCTAAAACAAAATGTGATGAAAATATCTTTGTAACTTTATTTATTAGCTCATGTATGTAATTAAATAATTATTTAATGAATAAAAATAATTTTTAAACCAACTTATGATTAAATGAACGACAAGTAAAATCAGCCTCTTTGCATCTTAAAGCGCAGGTTTTTAAAGGTGTATTCAACCATTTCTCTACATCGTAGCCCTCAAGTTTATGTTTTGCAGATTTTTCAAAGAGATTCAAATCCAATAAACACTTTCTTTCATCAGCTCCGTTTGTACAGTCCTAAATGACGTTATATACGTTATGTAAGATATACATTAAACATTTTAATATATGTATATAAAATACAAAAGTTTGACACAATCACTTTATACAATAATTTACTTAATTGTAAAAAAAATTACATAAATGTTTTGTCAATACACACATACACACAAGTCTATATACATATATCTCACCTCTTCTCCATCGCAAACCCATGGGGATGGGATGCACTCTCCTGGTGTACATTCAAAATGTTTAGGTTTGCATTGGCCGGTCAACATAGTCCGTTTAGAATCTAAAGAAAGAAAAAATTAATTATGTTCATTAATGTATTATTACAATCTTTATTTTGCCAGATGCCATTATCGCTTTCTTCACAATTGAATTGAAAAGGTTCGGCTAGTAAAGCGACATCATATTAAACTTACCGATATTTCCACAGGGAGGAATATCGCAATATTCACGCTTTCCAGTTTCTATAAAGCACCACGGTCTCGATTCCTTGATTGGATTAGGATTTCTGCAATAGTTATGTGTTTCCAATTTGTCTCGAATTTCTTTATTAACAACCTACGATGATAGAAATTGAGTTGTACATTACTTTATCTATGGATTTGATGGATAGCATATGCTTAGGTATACACACACGCACACACCACATATATAAACACCTACATTTATACGTAATTGATGTGCGATTTTCTCGTCGGCCCATGGAAGACATTTATTCCCTGATATTGTTACATTGGCTTTGCCAGCGTATTGATTTCCTTTCCCGTAAACGCAACCTAGAAAAGCGAATATGGATAAAGTTTGTGAATATCTTTCTATATTTGAAATATTTTATATATAATATATTACATGGCATACATATATTACAAAATATCGCACTACTTTATATCACATATTTGAATACTTGGAATCAAATTAGATAAAATCTGATAAAGCGTAATAATATTATTCTTTACAGCATAGTCGGTTAATAGAAGAAAGAAACAGAGGACTCTATTAGAAAATAAAATTATATGATTTCTCGTGGTGATTCACTACATGCATACATTTTTAATATATTGTGTTTATGTTACACATTTATTTAATAATTCTTCAATAGTACCAATATTATCGTAAGGTCTCTTGCAAATAAAAGAATGCCCTTTCGATGTAGTTGCACAGTCTTCAGTGTCCCAGAAGAAATAATCTGTATCACAAGTCGACTCGGGTCGTCCGTGACATGAAAATTTCCGTTTCATCACGATGCAAAGAGGACGAGAACCCACCCATGGTGGCTGTTCCGTATCGTTCATCCAGCCAGGCCACCACTTCGTAAATCTAACAAAACGTTCGACAAAAAATCAAATAGAAAATAATTCTTTTGAAATAATTTATAAGAACTTTTAACAAGAAACAAATTTATTTTTTACTCAAAGAGACTATCTTCTAATTGGCTTGATAGAGAAAAGAAAGAGAAGAGCAAATTAGTTACTCATTTTACTTACTACATAGATAAAGATATAAAAATTAACAATAATAGAAAATATTTAAAATTAAATAGTTATAAACATAATCATGTCCATGAGAATTATACTTGAATTTGGCATGACCAGACTCCGCCCAGAGCCATAAGGTGCGACTCATGCTAGTGAAACCGAAGCCAGAAGTCATAATCGAGCCAACTTCTGGATACGATTGCAACAGCCACTCCGAAATAAAGTTGTTCTCCGCCTGGCTAGTGATGTCGATGAGTCGTGCATTTCTTCGTTTGCAGTGTTCTAATGCTTCAGCATGATTTAATCCGCTGTCAGGATCAGCTAAGTGATAGCACTGTCCATTGTGAGGTACTTCGTCCTTTTGACAATGCGCGATACGATTGGGAGTACATCGCACACCGATCGCATCTCTATCCACTCGACACTCTTGATTATGTGTGAATCTAAATTATCACGATTATCACGATACATTTTAACGTAACAATTTTTGTTACACGATGCCTCTATATTTAATCTTTATTTAATAAGAATTTTAATAACGCTCTGAGACAGCTCATGTCTTACTTGCACGATTGAAATTTGGTTTCATTGCCGAAGCACGTTACGGTGTTTGCAGCGATCCAAGTTGGCACACCATTGTGGTTGTTTCTGCCCTGCCAAGCCATTTCTGCGCCTCTATAATAAACAAGATAAAAAATAATAACAATAAATATCTATGCATAGCTAATATGTATAATATACATATAAATACAAATTTACAATCAATTTCAACACAATTTTTAAATTTTTTTACGAATGCTGTACAAATATTTTATCTTACAAACCTAATATACCCGAGTTGTCTACATAAAATATGAGCTTTCTTTAAAGTCCAACTATTTCTGGAATCGCATACAATGCCCCAACCGGGCAGCACGCCTTGCGTTTCAACATAACCACTGTTAGGTCCAGAACCGCCTCTCAAGCGAATACTCTAGTAATATATGTATTATAAATAAAATATGTTGTTTTATATTATAATTATAATTAAACATTTTTAATTTTAATTCATTTTTACGTAAGTAAAATTGCTCTCACTTGACCAGATATAGGTGTCAATGGGACGGATTTTTTTGAATGAGTCAATGGATGCACTGGCTGCACATAATAAACTGGGAATGCAGGTTCCTCTACAATAAAATTAAATAAATTCTTTGTTTATTTATTTTATTTAGCTATAATTTATTTGAACAATGTGGGATACGATAGTTTTCTGTTAGTGTACATACACATTTGACATATATACATATACATATATTTACACGTATATATTTTTATTATACTATATTAATATTTTCACAAAGTTAATTAAAGTCATGCGAAAGCAAAGAAAGAAATACATGCAAAGGATGAAAACTATGTTAGCTAACTAACTCTTATATAAACAAATTTAATACACAATATGTAAATATAAAATAATGTAGTGTATAAATAGTATATAATAATAAAAATAAGATAGTTGCATTAAAATTTTTTTAATATTTAATAATAATATATATCCATGAAAAATTATTGTAATTATATAAAATAAAAATATTTAGCATAAAAAATTACAAGTATCTAAAATATTCAATAAATTATAATTAGAAAATAAAAAATCTCAGTATTTTAATTTTAGATTCACAAACCTAATATTGAAATATTATCTCTGTACAAAGAACGACAGTATCTTGTTGTATCCCTTGCAAAAGCTTAATCTAAATTAGAAAGTTTTATTTTATTATTGCATAATAGTTTGAGTAGCAAAACAATGCACTAGAAAGCACGTACGAAGAAAGCTGTACAAAGAAACAATTGAAGAATAACTTACCAAAGAATATCTTATTTTCAGCCACTCACGCACGCATGCACGCAAGCATTCATTGAATAAATAAAAACACATAAATTTATATCAAATTAAATTATCAACTTACTTTCTTGAAATGGAGCTGCTTCAATATTAAAGAGTTCGACATCGGTATTTTTCGGACCGATTCTCATAATGACTGATGAAGCCGTCGTCGTCTCGGTCTTATTCTCGAAAACCAGTCTGGGTTTCCAGACATTTTTGTCATCCAATATATCCACATCGTAATCATTTATTTCGGGTTCTATAATATTAGGAGGTTTCAAATTTACATTACTTATCTTCGTATCGCTCCAATCATTATCCTCACGTTCAATTGAATCACTAGGTAAATTGAAATCGCCTATGTTATCAGAACTATGCCACTCTTCTTCTCTTGTAGTGGTTTCATACTCTCGCCCTCTTCTCGACAACTCTATCTGTTTATTTGAAATTTTTTCTGTTGTCGTTGTCATTAGCATTG
This sequence comes from Tetramorium simillimum, assembly GCA_011636635.1. Classification (NCBI taxonomy): domain Eukaryota; kingdom Metazoa; phylum Arthropoda; class Insecta; order Hymenoptera; family Formicidae; genus Tetramorium; species Tetramorium simillimum. The sequence goes on along the minus strand of VBVQ01000472.1, from coordinate 11,048 downwards.
TAAAAAACGGCGTATAATTATTTGTACCTGTTAAGAAAGAAACAGTTTTGATCTAATATTTGAATGTAAATAGCATAATTCAAGTATATAACAATACAATCGCTATTGCTTGTCACAATTTCTAGATATACTGATAACGTAATAATTAAGATATACTATTAAAAGTGTTATTCCAATCGATGGGTTTTTGAGTGCTATACGACTGCTGGTTCTTCGAATGTCCTTGATCTTCCTCAATTTCTTTCGTGATGTAATGACCTTTTATGCCGTTTGTATTAACATGTATTCCATTTGGATAAAAGTTTATTTTTGGATATTGAGTTATATTCTTAGATTCTGCGACAAAGTGAAATTATAATACAAAGCGTAACTTTCATAATATTTTATGAAAAAAATATTTTATATTCATAATATAAATATATATATAATACATATATAATTAAAAATATGTACACTAAATAAATACACTAAAGAATATATCTATATACACTATTCGAATAATATCTTTTATATATCATATGGGAATTTACGTTTGACGTCATGAATTTAATGTCAAGTAAGTAAAAGAATAATTTAAAGATTATAAATTCACCTACGAACCTAAATTTACTTGATTCTTTGAATTTAACAAGACATTTGTTTTCGATGCCCATTGTGCCATTTTTGCATCCGTCTCTCTATCAACTGTGCGTTGCTGATGTATATTATTTTCAAATTGCCGTCGTAATTTATCATCTTGACTAGCCATGCCTACGAAACATTAAACATTAAACTTTCTCATTCATTTTTAATTATACAATAAGTTTAAATATATGTATACAATAAACATTAATTCATAATATACGTATAATGTATAAATATTTCATTATAAATTTAAATATATAATTTATGTATTTACTTATCTTTTACAGTGTGCATGTTCAATTTTTCACTATTAATTCATAGAATACATCAACATGCAACATAATTTGCATGCATATCATTATATTTCATGCATCATAATTGTTAAGAAGCACCATCTATTTGTATACTTGCATTTCTCAATAATATCATGCCAATATAATAAGACTTGTGCATACAATTCACAAAACTGATTCATGCAACGTGCAAATATTTGTCAGTAAATTTGGAGAAAATATATTACTTTAGATTATATTATTAACTTGCTGTGTACTAATTATAATGAATCTTTTTTTTTACAGTATCATTAAAAATACTAATAATAAATAATAATAAATTAATCTTATAAAATTATATAATAAAACAAATAAAATGAAATATTTTTATAAAAATTACAATGTAGTTCGAATGTAAATAAAATATAAATTATTAATAACAATATTAATAACAAAATATAAAATATTAATAACAATATTAATAACAAAATGTAAAGTAATATTTTATTAAAATAGTAAACAAATTTAATATTAATTTTCATTTACCTTGATTCCACGGACGTGTCTGCAGAATTTCCGGCTGCGCTTGTTGATTTTGCTGATCATACCACGTACTCGGTTTGAAGTTGGAAGATCCATTTGGTTGATTCCAAGCGGTATTTTCTTGCCTTGCCCAAGGAGGAGATAGTCTATCTTGTCGCGATTCATTCCGATTCCAATCTTGAGCAAATTTCGTGCCACTACTTCCATCAGGTAGAGAAGTACGATTGAAACTGGGATAATAAAATTTTGGATTCGTCCTACTATAATTTTGTCTATTTGGGAACAAATCATGAACGGTTCTTTGAGTAGTTGGCACATTATCTTTAGCAACGCCAAAAAACTTTGTTCCGTTATGCTCGTCGTGAAACTGAACATTGTCTTCATTGTCTCCTCCAGGAGGAAGATATGGTTGAAATCGTCTTTGATCCGTTTCGCTCGATACAGCATGTTCAGAGTAATGAGGATCGTAACGGCCGGAATCGTAATGGTGCTGGTCAAAACGCGAATGACTGTCACCTGCATTTGGAGTATGTCCTTGGTATCCCTGATCGTATCTTCGATCGCCAACAGTGGCAGTAGAGCCATCTGAGTTCCAACTTGGATTTGGCGTAGGTCCATAATTATGATAATGATGATGATGATGATGATAATGATAACCAGGAGGATAATATCCACGATCATGATGATGATCTTGATTTCCACGCTCGTACGACCACGATCCGTCTGGACGTACGAAATAATAACGTCGTTGTGCACTTTGATCAGGTTTTCTCTGGTTTTCGGCCCATTGCCCGTCCGAATGATCTTGAAATTCATAATTGCTGTCAGAGGGTTGTCTCAAATTTCCACTACTCGGTTTCCACTCTGGACGATAGCCTTGAGGCCGGTTTTCTCCATACGCCTGGCCGTGACCATCATGATACGTAGGGTACTCGGAACGATCGTAAAATGGCCTCGAAGTTGTCCACGAAGGTATCCAAGGTGAGCTCGAAGATGTTGCAAGTGGTCTCCAGGTTGGTTTAAATGGCTTGGTTGGACTCACCGTGGTGTATTCTGATCGAGAAAGATGGCCACGGGAGTTGGTATGATATTATATAGATTTGAATTTATGGATTGTGATGTACATAACATACATACCTCGAAATCCAGCAGATGGAATCCAAGCAGATGGAATTTTATCGTCAGATTTATCTATAAAATAAAAAAGTCATGGATATACTTATTAAATTATTTTCAGAATATTTCAATTTGCATGCAATAGTCCAAAAGTCGTTACAATCAATATACCTGTTTTACAACTGGGTACATTATATGGCCAGTCACAAACTGCCGTAAGAGGATTAAAAACTGTTCCAGGACCACAATCCATCACATAAGTAACACCGTTTGCACATTGAAGGAACTTTTTGCATGACTCCGGATGGGACACGACGCCAGTGAAATCCGCAGGACACGTAATTTTTTTTACTTCAATATATTTCGCCTTGTCGTATTCAGAATGTGGAGGTGTAAGTGGAATTTTTTCATCAGATTTAAAAATATCTGTGTGATAGAAGAGATTTAAATAAAAATTTCTAGAACATACATACCGTTTTAGTACAAAAACAGTTTAGAACATGAAACGAATTCGTTCTTCAATAAGTAATTAGCATTTAATATTACCTTCGCAACCCTTAACATTACGCGGCCAATCGCACACACCAGTAGCGGGGTTGAAAACCGTTCCAGGACCGCAATTCATAATATAAGTTGCACCGTGCGCGCATTGTAGAAATTTCGTGCAATCTCCATGATATGGCAATAAACCGATCAAATAAGGCGGACATTTCGGTTCCTGTCAGATACCGAGAAATAAATCGATAAAGTAAAGTAAGAAGAAATGCCTCGTTTAAATCAAATCAAAGTCAAAATTGGATCTGATAAGACGAAATTAAATTTCGGTTTATGTCGAATAATAATTGTTTACATTGACACTGTCAACAAACGTACTTGTAACTTCTGTGATTTTCGATTAATTTGGGAAGCAGAATCTGGAGGAAGCTCTCTGAAATGCATGGATTCATCCTCGTAGCATTTTACTTTGTGCGGAAAATCGCATTCCAAAGTGTCAGGATTAAAGTGAGTGCCTGGGGCGCATGGTTGAACAAATGCACGACCCTTCCAACAATTGACGAAAAATTTGCAATCTGGTGGATACACAAATTGCCCTGTGGAATTGTCGTCAGGGCACTCAACACCCAATCGAGGATTATATCGAGCCACTTTATGTTGTGATTTTCGTGGAAGAAGCAAATTTTCCTTTCGTGGTTTCTATATGAAAAGACAAAGCCACGGTCACATTACAATGTAAACTTTTAAGAAATGACACGAAGTAAAGATTGAAATAACTTTAAAGAATCGTCTTTCAGAGAATGGGGGAAAAGAATAGAGCTGTTATATTTCTATCTCTCGAATAGAATTATTATTGTTATATTAATCTTGAATGTTTAAGCACGATATTGTGTAATGCATAACAAAATTCTGTGCTTAGACGTAGAAAAAAAATTACCGTACTGTCAGTAGCTACGCCTTCATACAAATTCTCATTTTCAACTTCAACGTGCGATTGTTTGATCTCGTCGTTTCTCGATGGTTGCTTATGCTCAAAATCAATCTCGTTTTGAGGCCGACCGCGATTTCCATATTTTGACTCATCCTTAAAATGTCCGTAATTTTTATCAGATTCTGTCGAATCTCCATATTCGACGGGAAATTTCACACTTTCTTGTTGTTCCGACTTGTCGAATTCAAACATGCGCTGTTGTTCTGGAATTTTGTCAGAAACTTGCTCATCAGGAATGTCAATTTGCGTTCTTTGTTCAATTTCGCTATTCGAAGTCTTTTGCCAAGGGCTCCAATTCTCCGTGTCAGATTTCGGTGTCGCACGGTTGTCCTGTGATTGATACCATTTTGAAGTAGGAGATGTTTGAACATGCGGTTCTCTCTCATTGTCAATTGAATGCCACGGGAGCACCGATTCACGACGCTCTGGCGGTTTCGTAGTGGTCGATCTTGGATCATAGATCTGTGATGATAAAAATCAACAGAAGAACATCAAATATACAGTCTTAACTCTTTTTATCTTTTAAAATCAATATACTAATATCAACGGTCATATCAATATTGTTAATCGATATGTGAGAAAATACATGTATTAATCGTATATTTTCAGATTCCTTTTCAGGTTTCTGATAAATTACACCGTTCTGCAGTTCTGATTGTCACAGGTGGTAGTGACGTTACATTACGTTTCAGACATATGTGTGTCGTTATATAACAGGCTATCGATCAACGCAAATATTTTTCAACTCATTCATTAGGTTCTCAATTCTAGTTCTCGAAACATCACGCTATTTATCATGTACATTGTACGTCATATCATATTGTTATCATCACATTAATAAAGAAATAAAGTAAACTGATCTTCATTCTTATCAAACAAAACTCAATTTAAAAGTTAAGTAAGTTTTTTTTCCCCGCTCTAACTATAAATCTTGGAAAAAAATAGTAAAATTAAAAGTTTTGTATTTCAAATTCGCATTTTTTGTACGTATTATTATACATATGTATATGATTGCGAAATATTGATTCTTTTGGGGACGCCAAATTCGCCTTTTTATTCTTTTCTAATTTCATAATCAGCCAGTCTACATCAGCTAGTCCACATTCAGAATATAATTTTAAACAGCATATAGTTTAAAGGTCTAATATAGAGAAATAAAATTAAAATGGTTACGTGTATCACTAAAAGTCACTTGCAAGCAAACAATCCCACCACATACCGCGGAAGAAGAAACAGCTATATAAATAAGACAGAGAGCGACGAAGAACGAATTAAAGCACGGCGTCATTTTCGATACTTCCACGATACACCGAGCATCGTACTATACTGAGATACTCGTCTCTTTCTAAAATCATAACGCCTGGAGCTGGATCGGCGCCGCTTTAACCCGCTTTAACCAGAAGCAAATATCGATATATATACTCGAGGAAACAAGTGCTCTGATTCATAGAAATCGGAAGGTTATCACTTAGAAAGGTCGAGGATCATTTCGATAAAAGATAATGGAACGCAGAGAGGAGGAGCGAATTCTCCGCTTGAAACTGTGTACTCATATACATACACGTAAAATAGCAAAAAGGACGCCGACAAGCATGAGAGTCGACGCAACAAACCAACGACTGCAAACACAACTATTTGCCAATTGACGCCAGTGAGCGAGTAAACTTCTGCTCGTTGATGACGGCATGATTCGTACAAGCATGATTCGGCTTTATAAAGGGACCGACGCGAGAGATACAGATAACACGGGATGACAATGGGATAAGCTTGCTGTTTCATCAAGTTCCTTTGGAGCTTCTTCATCTCATACGTGAAGAGGAAATACATTTATATCGATGACAATCTCATTGTCAGCATTATGGTTTACAGTTTTCGCTAGAACTTGAAGTCGCACCTGACAGAACCGCGTTGATGGATGCAAATGGAGGTAACTGGGTCATGTCAACCTGGGACATGTCTCCAGTTTGCATTTGGCGCTGTTACACATTACATACTTGCTGCAGTCCTCTGGGTATGCCAACACCGTATAAGATTTGCCATTCTGCGCAAGAAAATAGCACATACACAACATCTCTTGTTGTAGATTTAATAGATTTAAGTGACCAATTAAACTTTATACCTCCTATTGGAACTGTAATAAAATTTCGGCAACTAGAGAAATTAAGTTAATTAAACGATTAAAAAATTTTCACGCGATAGCTTTTTCTTATTATTTTTATTAAAACACGATGGACAGCGATAAAACTCATTATCTTAGCTTAATTAAATTATAAAACATTTAGTAAAATATGAATAAGAATAAAATAAGGCAATATTTAAAAACTAGATGACAATAATATAGCAGAAGCAATAAGACCATCAGCAAATGAAACAACATTTTCACATGATTCTGAAAAACTATTTAGATACAATTGTACAAACGTAATCAACAGATGTGATATTTATTACAAGTTGCGCTGTAATTTGTCTCAAGTTTCTTCGGTGTTAATCATGCGAAAATGACTCGCAAATAACTTCAAAATTTTTCAATTTTTAGTTGTGTTATTTATAATCTTATATTTTTAATTAGCGACAAAGAGAGAGGGGGGGTTAGGTTACTTATATTATATTATATTGCAGTAATGACATGAAGTTTCAATAATGAATAGAACAAATATGATTTAAATTAATATTATAATTTTATTTATACAATGCCCTTTTTTTAACAAATATCCGTTTACAACAAGAATGGAATATTTAAAAATAAAATTCTACGTTTTTACAATAGCTCCTCGTGAACTGAAATTCTCAACCACGGTTACATCCTGAACGGTCTCTCAGAGGATAGTCACAAACACCTATAGCCGGATTAAATTCTGTTCCTCTACCACAGCTCAATACGAAACAACCACTTGCATCGCATTGTTGAAACTTTGTGCAATCGCCTGGATAAGGCAGTACAGTTGCCTGTAAGTGAATAAATCATTCAATTTCATCTCTCAGTTACGATAAAGAGAATAGGTCATATAGATAAAGTTAAAGTATTTTTCTCTGTATAAAGCTCAGGTAAAAACTACGGAAATTGAAAAAATATGAATATGAATTATTTTATATTATTCGTTATTTAAATAAAGACAAATTTTTCGTTAATAGCATAATCAAACGATTCAACTATATATTTATCTTTTACTATTTGGTAATCTATTATACAGATAAATTTATTATTTTATAGTTTATATGTGTAGGTATATATATAAAATTTACAAAATACACTGCAAACCATCGTAACAATTTTATGCATGATTACGTAATTATTAATTACGATTACTGATTTTTGTCTCAATAACGATAAAAAGACATTTACAAGCGGAAATGTGACCAAGGGCTTCACTATAATATCAAAAGTTTCATGTAAGTTTCGAACAAATACAAAGTGCAAATTATAATTTACTTTAGATGAAACATTTTTAACTTCCGCTAAAGACATTTGCTTCATTCTCATTTCTATGACCGATTAATTTTCATTTAATCTTTCTAGACAATTTATTTGCAACTTAATTTAATCGTACTCACGTGTGATTGTGTCATTACAAATGGAACTATACACAATACAAGACATAACAAAAATGTGCAAGACTTCATCTTGAAGATCGTTCTTTGATCGCGTTAAACGTCGTTTGAGTCGACTCGATTGCTTTGCTTTGCCAAGAAATCGACTTTATATACAAAATTTTCGACAGATATGATTAAGAATATGTTATCATGCAAATGCGTATTTTCTATTACGTTTCTTAGATTTTCGTTATCTTTAGTTCATGCAAAAGAGTAAAGATCATGTGAACCAACAACAATATCTAATTCTCAAGTGCATCAACGGCAATATCTAAAGAAGAAAAATGCACCTGCTCTGTCGCAATAAAATTGTTTTATTACATTATTAAATAAGCACGAGTATTTATCATAGAATTTCGAGCAACTAATATCATGAAATACAATCCGTTGATGAAACGTTCCATACAATGTTTATAACGTAAATTCTATATAATATAAGTTTATAATTCTCAATGCGAATTGTTCATTTATGCAAAATTTTATATCTAATTACATATTACTATTTTAAATCTTTATAGATATTATTTAATATCTTCTTAAAAGAAAAGAACTCTAAAGAATCTCTAAAATATGTATACGTTTTTCAATGTATTTCCTATCCAAATACATTGAAATATATATATATATATATATATACAATATATATATATATACACACACACACACACACACACACACACACACACACACACACACACACACACTGTACCTCAAAGGACAGCATTTATCCTCAATTACATATACATGTATAAGCTTAAAAAAATTTTGAGATGTCAAAACATATATCAGAGATATCAGTTTATTAAATAGGAAAATTTGTAAAACTTATGTATATAATTTATTTGTACAAGTGATTATGAAACGTATTTATATCTTCGGTGGAATTTCCATTTTCCTTTCCAAACGACATTTAACTGCCATTTTGTTACACAACCCCAAGTATGGATGTGATGATTCTGACTTAGTTATAGGCACTTGCGCAAAACGACGTAATTTCGGAGATAACAAGATTAGATTTTGAAAAAGACCAAACGCACTACTAGTCGCCCAATACAAGCTCAAACACTGTAAAAGGTATTTAAAATTATTTCTTACGTATTATTTGTAATAAGTTATTCTTATGAAGATATTTTTTTAAACTTACCGCTGGTACAGACATTGCAATGGGGATCATACCAATTGTAGCGACTCTAAAAAAATTGGTCAAGTACTTCTGCCATTTTGTCAACTCTTTTACCCTACTCATATGATTTATCTGTAGGATTATAAAGTTACATTGATATAAAGATACAGAATATAATTAATTTTTCAGATTTGTCCATATAATACTCGGAAACCAATCAGAAATTATATTAAAAACTTACTTCTATAATGGCTAAATTAAATAATCCCATTGCAATAGGAAGTACAAAAGGATCTGCTGTAGTTAAATTGGCTACCCAAAGAAATCCGTCAGTTGTAAACTCCTGATAAGTGGTATAAGCACCTGATGGAACAAGTTAGACGTTAGAGAAATGTATTAATTCTTATTTTTTATGTAGATAATTATTTTATTCTCATACGTGTTCGTGTCATACATACCGGCATCCTGTTTAGGTAACATGTAACATAAATTTCTAATAGACATTGACAATGATATCCATAAAGGTACTTGTACTAGTACCAAAAGACTAGCTTTGGCTGGATGACAATTTTCCCGAACAATTAATTTAGTCCATTGTTTTTTTACCTGCAATAAAAATGGCAAATATTTAAGGATCAAATATTTTAATCAAATTTGATTGCTCTCCATAACTCAAAAGTTTAAAGTAAATAAGAGCAAAAACATTACCTACAGAATGATTGTACAAACGTGTAGCATATTTTTTAGACCAATTATATTTATGTGTTCCATAATTTATCTCTGTCTTCATCTCTTTGACTAGCTCATCCATTTCATACTTGAGATTTTCCAATTTTGCAAGTACATATAGCTAAAAATGTCATTAATGATAAGATCGTTAAAGGACCTAAAAATAGTACATTATATACTTTCAAATATATACAAAATAACAAATTGAAAAGAGTTCTTGATCAATTTTTAATATAACTTTGTACCAAATAATCTAATAATTTTATGTAATTCTTATATTAAAAATTAAAAGTTTATTTCATAAACTTTGAAAAGACATGGTATAATAATATGTAGAAAGAAGAAATAACTATTTTATTTAACATTAAAGTCTAACAATTTTATTTGTCATGTACTCTCTTCTTTTAGATCTTGTATAACAAAGATATGATACATAATAAATATATATATATATATATATGTATATATATATCTATATTCGTAATGGATCAAACATTAATAAATGTACCTGATAGAAGGATAATGGTAACGTCACTATTGTTCTCATCATAACAGTAGTAAGTATAATGACTGACCACCATGGTAAGCCTGTATAATCGTGCACCAACAGTAAGAAATCTTGTGCGACTTTAATAGGTGCACTTTCTGACATTATTTTGAATATACCACTATATTGCATTGGAACTTGAGCTTCAGCAATAGGATTGATGCCAGCATTTGAAAGATGTCTAACACTGTTATAATACCGACTACTGAAATAAGGTTTATATCCTATATGTTTTTCTCCATTACATGAAATTATGTGGAAAATCGGTCGAGGCTGAGACATATGCAGAAAGTTGTTTTGTATTCTTGAACTATAATTAACTGTGACATTATTTAACTTGGATCGTTGATCGCCGATGGTCAAATCTCGTGCAACGTGTATACAAGATGTACCAGCACATGTATAGTCGTTACAAATGGTATAAGGTAAAGCACTTGACGACGATATGTTAAAACACATGGCATTCGTACTGACAATTTTCCTGACTTGCTTGAGTCGCCACGAGAAAACATTGAAGTTTATTATTTTCATAGTGGGCTTTGCTCTAGTTTGACATAAATCAAATAATTGAGAACGAATTAAGTTGAATACCTGCAACAAATATGATATTATGATAAACATAAGATTAACTTATTATTCATTTTATATTCTTCATTTATATTTGCATATTTGTTTTATTATTTCAAATATATGATTACAAAAAGTTTTCTTATAACAGTGTTAAGACAGTCTTTTAAGCGGTGGATTTAACGTGCCGTCAACCAAATTAATTTACCACTATTTATTTATTTTTTGGGGGGGACTTAACGTGCCACTAGTCTAGCACTTGCTCCTTATCACTATTTATAAGTTACAAAAATAAGGTTATGTTCCGATAAAACAGTACAACCATACACATAACGCATAGCGCGTGGCACTGTGCGACACTGTGTGTGTGCGTGCAAATTCGCTCGAGCCTCGAGCTTGTGGGTCACGTAGGCAGAGAGAAACCTGAGAGCGGCCATCTCGGCCTTTATC
>VBVQ01000471.1:5264-57764 GCA_011636635.1 Tetramorium simillimum | reverse complement strand
GTAATAACCAGACTATTTGATCAATCCTACAAGATTTTCCGATTTGTTCGTTTTTAATCAGAATTTTTTTCAGTGAAGAAATATTCCTTTGGAATAGTCCAACAAAACTGTTTATTTGAAGATTTAAGAAATAAATGTAATTATTTGATTTTTTAAATAACATGTATTATTTACAAATATAATATAACGGAACAATACTTTTTTTCTTGTCATTAAGGATCGTATTTCATATAACATAATGTTGTTTGAATGAATCAAATATACAAATGGAGAAAATATATTCTTTGAAAAATCAAATAATCGTATTTGTTTCTGCAAATAAACAGTTTTGTTGGATTACTCCAAAGAAATCGTTCTCTCTGTGTAGTAGTGCACATTACGTTCATTGTTCAATTCTTCTTCGAGACACGCGTTGAAGCATTTTACGAGCGGAAAGAGATTAATTGCGATTCGCGCCGCTGAAGCGCGAATTCCTGAATGGAATTCGGAATGAGATATAAAGATTTCGGATGATATCCACGAAAGACTGACGGTGCCGAATTAATAAGCGGCCGGGTGCGAGAGTGCACAACGGGTTGTCGTGCGGTAGGCGGGCTTAATCGCGCTGGCGGATGCGCGACTCCAGATAAGCTTCTAAATTTAGCAGCATATCCTCCGTTATAGGCTTATAAGACGTTCGTATAGAATTACATTAATCTTGTTACACGTTTCACAGGAAATAACACGCTGAATACGACGCATCGATTCGAGAGGCACACGCTGCGAATAAATGAAGATGCCGTAAAGCACGAGGGCTGTTCAATAAATAAGGTAACAAGACCTGTCATATGAAAGTATTTATTCATACCTGACTGTATTTACAACCCGTGCTGCAAGTTGCTACACGTTACCTCGCCACGTAATCTCCATACCTGTCCAAGCATTATGTTCCGCCGATACAGACGTCTCGGCACGGCGGAGAGGTCTTGTTACCTTATTTATTGAACAACCCTCGTATATTGCCATCCGCTTAATCATCCTTCAATTTCAGTGATTTCTCTCAACAGGCTTAGGCTCGAGAGCTCAAATCTACGAAAGCTTGTAAAGTTTGGTGAAAGGGACTCACGTTACAAACTGTTTAGATTGTACAGACTATATGCTGCCTATACAGTGATGTCCTCTTCCTAAAACGAGCGGTCTGAGTTTTCTCAGAGGGGGGGGGGAGAGAAATGCAAGCAGCCGGCAAAAGGACAAAGGTCCACGCGTTATTACCTGATCACTCGCTGCGTGCTGACACCTGCGGGCAAGCGGCGGCGGTGGCGGTTACTCCTTGAACTTCCACTCTTGACGACACATCGGGCACATGTGGTTGGTCTGCTGCGAGTGCAGCCACTTCATGATGCAGTGTATGTGGAAACAATGCGAGCACTGCCCCCACACTGGAAATGAAAAACGGCGTTTCAGCGCAGCGGTCAGAGTAATTTCGTCGGCGTCGGGCGAGGACGGCCGGCGGACGTTCCGCCAGGGCGCACCTGGCTGGCCGGCGTGCGAAGGGTGGGAACGACGGGACGGATGGAAGGACGTGCGTGCACGCGTACGCCGCGCATCGATACCGAGGGTGCCCGGCGAGCGAGGGTGAGGGACAAACGGCGCCTGCCAGCCGCGTTTGTCCGACCCCGCCGACCGGCACGCGCCGATCGATATCGCGCGCCGTCGCGGACGCGGTCGCCTCGCCGTGGCGGTATTTTACGAGTCGGGAGGACGAGAGATCCATTTTCCTTTCGACCCTAACAATGCATGTAGATGCTGACAATGTTTGGAAAATATTGCAAAAATGTAAGACGTTATAGAGATGTTCCCGATTGATTAAATATAGTACATTCTATGTTTCATTCTATATTTTTGTACATTCTTGGTACATTCTCTATTATTCGAGATTATATGTATTGTTAGAGGCATTCTATTTTGTGAAACAGAATTGAATGTACAAATAGAAATTGTATTGTACTAAAATATATGCGAACGTCAGAACAGATTGCAAATAGAAACGCATCGAATAGTTTTGCATTTTCTTTAGAACAAGAATTTTTAAGAGAAAAATATTTTTAAATTATAGTCGACGACTTGTGCAGTAGAAAATTTCGCTGCAGGCAAAAATTCTACCGATTAACTTAATTAAGTTAATCAAAGTTTGGCTAAAGTTTCCCTCTTTACATTTTTGTACATTCTATTTATCTCTGTTATCTAAAATTGCAATCGCGATTTGTGGGATATTCTATGTATATGTATGTAAAAGAAAAACTTCAACCAAACTCTGATTAACTTGGTTAATTCAATTAGAAATTTTGCGAAATTTTCAACTGCATAATTTGTCGCTCTAAATTTAAAACATTGTTTTCTTCTTAAAAATTCTTATTTTAAAGAAATTACGAAATTCTTTGGCAACAATACAAAAACGCAGATATAAGTACTTTTACTTGAAGGAACGTCATGATGCGAGAAATCATTTTCGATACTTTCGGAGTAAATTTTCCCTTTTCTTTTTTCTTAATGAATAATTTAACGCGTGTTAAGAAAATGAGAAATATCAAGAAACAGCGATTTAATTTTGGCAGAAAAAGAATATATTCGCGGAAAAAAAGAATATATATCCCAAATATACCTAGCGGACAGTCATCGCCTGGGATCTTGCAATCCGGACAGCTGGCGTCGAACGGCATCCTGCATATGCCGCAGTTGTCGTCGTTCGCGATCCACCGCCAGGTGGCGACACCCGTCCAACCTGATGAGAGAGAAAAACGTGGACGTTGGTCTACGTGCGACGGCCTTCACGGCCGAGGAAAATGTACGAATGGCATGTTTGTGCCGTGATACATAACCACGAAATTAAGCAAATTTAACACGAGTCGCGTCGATTGCGCGGAATTAAGCGTGTAAAACGGAACGGATAGCGAAGAAAGTTTCGCTGCCGCTCGAGGTACTCACTCTTTATCGTCACCTTCATCTTTAGGTCCAAGTCGATCTCTTGAGCAAATAAACGCAATGCGATGCAACCAGATTTCTCCGTGAATTCTCTGATAACGTAGCTTCGATGAAGATATATTCAGAGAAAGAAACGGGTTTCTATATCGCGATAGAACGATCGACTTACCACGGCCGACAGAAGAACACGAAGTGATCAACAGGGCTGCGCCATCTTAAGAATTTCAAATCGCGATTCGACCATGCGATTCTCGCACGCAGCTCACTTCAGACGAGGCCTGTTCTTTTTAGCTGAACTGGCTGCACTGGTTCAGAGGTTATCCCTTTCCCTCCGTATTGGAAGGAGAAAGATAACCTCTGAATTAGTGCAGCCAGTTCAGCTAAAAAGAACAGACTACGCAATTCGCGTCGGTTCTAGGATAAGATTCTATTTATAATGTTGTGCGTTGCACAATACGAAAAACGGTTCAACAAATGCATACTTGTAAAATGTACGTTTTAAGATGCACGCGTATAAGTATATCGAAAGTCGCGAAATACATGTAATTATAAATAGAATTCTGTCGCTCTTGAAATTTGATGCGGATAGATCGTCTGAAGTAGTTGGCTGCAACAATAAAAAAATATACATATGAAGAACTATATCTTCGACTTGTAAAGGAACTTTGCTTTAATATTCATTCTAAGCAATATTTAAAAAAAAAGTATGAAAATATTAGAAGTGAAAATAAAATTTTTTGAAATCTAATGTCCTAAAATGCATTGTATCTTCCTGTGTCTACATTTTATGAACAATTATTTTTCATACATTATTACTATTGTATTATACTGTTATAATTTACTATTGTACATTATAACTATGACTATTATATTAATATTATTATACTAATTTTATAAACAAATATCTAAGAATGTTTTAACAATATTCCCAGTAAACACAAAGTAACAATAATGTAACGTTAACGTTAAAATTTCCTACTCAACAATATAACTGTTATATACAAGACATGTTATATTGTAGTTATATTGTTGAATGGGAAATAACATTAACGTTATATTACTGTTACTTTGTATTTACTAGGTTATTACTAATATTAATATTAATTATTAAATATTAATATTAATAATTAATTGTTTTAACACACAATATTATTTGAGAAATATTAAAACAATATGATTATTTTAATCAAGCTATCCTACTCAAAGATATCAGTTTCATCTTTAAGAAATTATTTTTGGCTTCATTTGCTGCGAAAGCAGAATACCTTCAGCAATGTCAAGACTCAGACGTTCTACTAGTTCATGAGACAGAAATGATTTTTAGATTCATTCGTCACGCTGACCTACATCGAGGCACGTATTTCTTTCCGCGTTGAAGCCGAAAATTCGATCGCCTTAAATTTTCGTCGAAGAACGCAAAGGCCGAACGCGCGTCGTCCGGTCATTATGACGGAAATAATTGGCGTGACAGCACCCGCGCGCATCACGCGCTAATCAATCTTCCCCCTACCCGGTCCCCCCCTCCCATCGCGTATCTATTATTTCCGAAAAAGCGGGAGGTTGATTGGCCCGTGCGCGCATATACGCATATTTTCCGCGTCTATTGCGCGTCGAAAATCACACCGCGCGCCCGGCGAGGTAGAGGACGGACACCGTGAGGGGCAGTCTCGAGCCGTGACCGCGGCGCGGCGCAACGGTAGCGGCTCCGAGTGGAAACGCGGTTACCCCGTCCCCGAGAGAGCGGGTCATCGCGAGAGCGGAGCGAGTGGATCGGAGGAGCGCGGCGCCGCTGGACGGCACGACACGGGACGGCACGGTACGGCGTTGCAGCGCGTACGCCAGCGGCACACGGGGGCGGTGAGGAGGAAGGGCGGTGCGCGAGAAGAAGGAGGCGGCGGAGAAGGGGAGCGCGGTCGCGGCTCGTGCGGCTTCCGTCGGTGCGGTGGTGTGATGCGAGAGGTGGCCGCCGCCGGGTAACGTTCACTAGCGGAGCCCGGAGTAACGCGCGCCCGTTGACCGGACGAGTCGGCGGGCCCGACGTGGCCGCCCGCGGCGAGGGCCCGCGCGTGCTTTCTGTCAGGAGTCCAGGTGCCGGGACGGCCGGCGGGACGATGGGCCTGACACGGGCGTCGTAGATAGGCCTGTCGCCGTCGCCTACCGCCGTCGCCTACCGCCGCCGCCAACGACGTCGTTGCGCGCGTACGTGCGTGGTGTCCAACCTCCCAAGTTCGGCGGGGGCCCCCGCTCCGCACGACATGGCGGGCTTTCATGACAGGGACAGGGCCCTGTTCCCGATCCGGAGCATCTCCGCGATCGTCGAGATCTTCAAGAATCAGCTGGAGAACAGCGCCGAGCCGGATCTCGCGCTCCTCTCGATCCTCGTCGGCGCGGTCGAGAACTCGCTGACGTGCAACCGCGTCTTCACCTCCCAGGAGAACGCCGTCTACGACGAGTCCAAGCTGCCGCCGGTCGAGTACCACATCGCCGAGGCGCTCTACACCAAGTTCCACGCGGTCATCAAGGGCGCCGTCGACCTCACCGTGTACGACACCAAGTACGCCACCCGGGAGCTCGTCAAGAAGGTGTCGGACGTCATATGGAACTCCCTCACCAGGAGCTACTACAAGGACCGGGCGCATCTGCAGAGCCTCTACAGTTACCTGACGGCGAACAAGCTCGACTGCTACGGCGTCGCCTTCGCCGTGGTGGCTGGCTGCCAGGTTCTGGGATTCAAGGACGTGCATCTCGCCATGTCGGAGGACCACGCGTGGGTCGTGTACGGGGAGGACGGGACGGAGACCGCCGAGGTTACGTGGCACGGTACGTGCAGAGTCTCGATGGTGCATTCTTTCCACCCTCCTGGACCTCCGACTGCCGTGGATTGAAAGATCACAATTTAATAAGCTGCTCCAGATGGATTTTTTAAAGTAAACTTTACACTTTTTCCTTTGGAGGCTTGTGATCGACACAAAATACCACAACTTTACATCAAGTAATCTTGGATTCATCTATTTTTGAAATTTATTTATGTTTTATTATTAATCTAATAATATCTCCGTAAAATTCTTTGGTGTATGTACTGTCAGAATCGATAATTGAATCCGAATCTTCTGGATCTTTTGAATATTCTTTTTTAGATTCTATACTCGTGACTTTAAAAATCAAAGAGTAATAATATACTGTAATTTATTATCAGGTAAGGGAAACGAGGATAAACGTGGGCAACCGGTGGAGCCTGGTGTAGCGTCTCGATCGTGGTTGTATTTAAACGGCCAAGCAATGGTGTGCAGTCGTGCTTTAGAAGTGGCTACCATAGTATCGGCTATAAATCCTAGTCTGAACGCGACCACCGACGCGGCCGAAGTGGCGTTGCTTCAGCAGGAGTTGCTCTGGCTGCTGTATGACTTGGGACATCTAGCGAAGTATCCTATGGCGCTCGGTAATCTGGCCGAGTTGGAAGAGGCCGCACCTACGCGTGGAAGGCCACCACCTATAGACCTCTTTCAGGTTTGTAGTCCTAAAGTATCAAATAGCGACACTTTATTTAACACGCATGTTATTCTAAACATAATATTTTTGTAGGAAGCCGTAAGATCAGCAAGGAAATACTTTGGAAACGCGCATGTCTATCCTTACACCTACCAAGGTGGATATCTGTACCGGCATGAATTACACGTCAACGCGTTTGCGTCGTGGGCCGACGCCGCGGATGTTTTGCGGAAGTAAGTACATGACGCATAATTTTTCTTTGTGATCTTTTTTTACGTGCTTTTAATGCGTTCGCTGTAACTGCGTATCTCTGGACAGTGGCAGTGAATACATTAAACGGTTGATATCTGGTTTGTCGGCGGTGAGTAATAGAATTCTATGCGCGACAGATACGATTATTCGCGGGACGACGGGGAAATATACAAGGAATTGCTGGAGATCGCCAACGAATTGATACCGCACGCGGTACGCGTCGACGAGCGCCTACTACGGCAACCACGTTGCTTCGCATACCTGCTGAGATTTTACGACGGTATTTGTCAATGGGAGGAAGGCGCCAACACTCCCGTGCTACACATAGGCTGGGCCCGGCCGCTGGTAAACACAATCTCCAAGTTCGACGCCAGTATACGCGCCCAGGTCGTCATAGAGTGCTACGAGACGGAGGCCAAGCAGAAGGAGGAAACGGCGCAGAAGAGGGAGACGAGTCCCGAGGAGACCTTAAACAACAACAACAACAATTACTGCAAGACTAAGGAGAGGGGAAACGCGGCGCGAGATCTGATCAAGAGCCTAGAGTCCAAAGTGCCCTCCAATTCAGCGTCGACGCATCCCAGTATTCAAGCGCTGACCGCGGCCTGCAGCGAGAAGATACTTAACAGAGATTACCTGCTACAGGGCGGCGGCGAGCCGTTCGTCGCTCCGCCGAACGACGCTCTGCCGTCGGCGCCCTCCACCTCCCAGGAGACCAAGGTCGAGCCCAAAGTCTCTACGACCGAGTCGGAAAACGAGAGGCCGAGGATAACGCTGTACAGCCAGAAGATGAAGGGCCTCAAGGATCTGCTGCTCGCGGAGAAGCTCAACACCCACGCGATCTCGTTGCAACTCACGGCGCAGAGCCAGGTACAAATCGGTAAGAAGTCGCGCGGCGGCGACGACGTGGGAGTCAGTCAGCGTCCCAAGAGGACGCGGCGGGAATAGTATAAGATCTTCGACCGACGTTTCGGTATAGTGAAATATTGAAAGTGCCAGCACACTTCTCGAGATTAACTCTCCGCTCGTGCTCGCGCGCGAGCGGAGTACGCGAGACGCGAACGGCCCGGCTATTCCGGCACGGCCTGCGCAAAACAAGTCATTAAGATATACCGACCTTCTCGCTCTCGGTGTCTCTCCCGCCGGGGCGCGGGATTCTCCTCGGTTGGACTCCTTCGGAATCTCGACTCGAGAGCGTCGTGATGAATTTCGTGCCGTTTGATTTGAATGAAGCCCTCCACGGTGCTCCTCTCGTTTTGCAACGACGCCGCGGGTCCTTGCGAGACAACGTTTACGTTACCGTCGGGGATATATCGCCGTTAGTATATATATAGGAAATATAAAGTAGGTATGGAGAAAAAATTGGTAGAAAAGTACAAAAAAGTTTTCCCCATTTTTTTTTAAGTTTAATAGACGGAATCGCGAGTCGCTCTCTCGTTGTCTCGCTGATCGTCATTGCTCGTTACTCGAGTATTTTTGTCTGTATATATATATCTCTCTTGATTCTTCCACAGTGCGTATATGGAGCTGTGACTTGCGGTATAAAAGAGGGCGGAAAGAGTGGAAAAAGAATCGAATATTGTACCTAAATCTGTCTCCGCGGGTAGACCGATCTTTTTTGGAGCACAGTTATTTATTCTACGAATTATATACAATTTTTTTGCCGACGGGATCGCCGACGGACGCGCTCGGCGACCGTCACTCTTTGTCATACGTATATAATCTCTTGTTGCACTCTTATTTATTGATTCACGTTTTTTCTATTTGAGCTATTGCACTATTGATAATTACGATTGACAAGTTGCCGTTAATGTTTTTTACACTTGGTAGTTGAACTTTTGTTAGAATACGCTTCTACGATCTAGTAAGGGACACATTCCACTCCGCATGTGGTGCAAATTAATTAAGTTCTTACCTTAAGGTATTTTTAAGCATAAAATTCTTGCTTATTTTTATAACTATTTATTTTTCGGAGTAATTCTAAGTATCTGTAATTTGTAAGACTTCTCTATTTTACTGTTTGTCGAATAAGGGCGGAATGAGCGTTCGTAGACAGTTCGTTACTTTGATCTTTGAATCTGGACCGTCTGAGTGCGAGAGATGACATTGCGTTTTATTGCGAAAGAGAATGAAAGCGCGCTTTAGTATTGTTGTCGCGAATCGCGTGTCGTTTGATCATCCATCAGTCCATCGTGCGTAATCTCTCTTCCCGTCTTAATATATAGGAACGCGCTATTACTTGTCCGGTGTCGAGACCTGTGAACTGTCCGTGGCGCTTTTATTCGCGCGCTCTAGAGCCTTCGTATTCGTTTCGTCTCTCATTCTTTTTAATCCGTCGTGAGAAAGAACAGAATGGCGACCCTTACGATCGCACTCGCGTCGTGACTACGATCATGTTCAGTTAATCGTCGACCCACGCGCGCCGAACCAGTAGTCACGCTTCTCTGGCTATTAATCGCCTTCAATCAGACGCGGCTCTACGATTTTCACCCTATGATTTTTTTTTTAATTAATACTCTCTCTCCCGACTTTCGCGGGTGACCGGTACCCGTCACCTGTATCCGTAGTACGTAAAAACTCGCTGCATTCGCATGCCGGACGCGGCCGGGATTCTTTGACGATGTTTAAAGCGGATTGTTGTAGAGTATGTTGTTGACAGGAATGAAAATATAATGTCCGAGCTGATCGACGATAACTTAATAATGAAGGGCGCTATCTTACTGTGATGCTGAATATATATATACTATATTATATTATATATATAAAACAAAGTATATATATATATTATAAATATAATTATACGATTTAATAACCGTAGTTGATAGTGAGCGACGCGATACGATTCCGCGAACGCCGTGTCGCGACTATAAAACTAATTAAACGACCGTAGTATTAACTTTAATCAAGGAACATGGAATACCGATATCGCAATGACAGTCCGTCGCCTGTGGCGCGCGCGTATCAAAATTCACACAGGATTCTTCTGCGGAAAGAACGATGTTGTACATCGACGATCGTCTTGGTTGAATTTTCGCCTCTCTCTTTCTTTTGATATGAATTTGATATTATGCTATTAGCGTTGTCTTCTCGATGTGTACCGTCGTGTGTGTTTCTCTTGGCTGCTTGCTCATCAAGGCTGGGTCTCACCGACAGTTCTGGTTCGTCTAAATCCGAGCAGTGATTTCTTGAAGAGAAAAAGGATCCGAGATGCAAAAAAGTTCCCTGTTACTCAGAATTAAATAATCATAATTATTGATAGTCGCCCGCTTAAAAATATTTGCAAGCGGCAGCTCTCTCTCTTGAGAAAGATTTCTTAAAGCAATCACCTTTCAAATTACGACATATATAATTCCATGTACATATATACCTTTTGTAATATATTCTATATTACTCATGTATAGTCTACATATATAGTCGTTGCTCTGAATTAGTCGTAAACGACGTCGGTGGGACCGGCTCTGAAACAGGGGAGAGTGAAAATTGCGCGCGTTACCGCTCTCCAGAAACGAACCAGAGATGAGAGGAGCCTTTGAGTATGTACCGAATCTCGCGATCGACATTCGGTACATTCGAATTTTCTTTCTTTTTTTTTGTCACACACACATCCGTACACACGTGCATACACACATCCGTACACACATCCTATTCAGTATTCTTTCCTCGTCCACGATAACGGAGCGTTTGAAGACTACAGGGATTATAATGTGCATAATGGTAGGGATAGTAGGTGAAGATATGGTGCATCAGAACAGTATTTTTGTATTTAACGGAGGATCCGCCCTCCGATCGACGTATTATCGGTGATGTTTGTGCGAGCGTAGGGAAAACAGAGTGTGTAATAATCGCCTGGACGACGGCCACATTAATTGGCGGACTTATCGTGAAGCATTATACCTTTTTCCGTAGACTTTTCGCCCGGGATACTCCGCCCGGGGTGTGCGAGCATCAGTCGCGCGAAACAGGCAAATCTTGCGTGCGGGTGAGACGAATGACGACTTTGAGAAATTTCGAGAAATGACGATGACGAAGTGGATAGAGAAGATTGTCGCGCGAAAGATTCATCGCCTCTTTCCCAGCCATGTCCTCTCGCCTTCGTTCGCAAACGATTGCTCGGAATTATACTTAACACTTGCGCACAGGGTGTCTCGTCCTCATTCCGGTTTTTCGTTTTTTTTTTAATTTAAAATGGATTTTTATTCGAAAATTTGTGAAATATGCGATCTTTGAAAAATGATTTTTAGATTTGCTTGTAATTAATCGAACAATTTAGTTAATAACGTTTCTAATTCGTCGAGATAATATCTCATTGTTAAAGCTTGATTCGGGATGAAGATGAGACACCTTCTAAAATGTGAAAAACTGTACACGATAGACGGTAGATTAATCTCCGTTTTTTTTTATCCGTGCCCTTCTTCCAACTCCGCATTTTACTGTAGAGTATTCGCCATATACTTCTTTTTTTCCCTTTTTAAAAAATACGACTACTCGAAGTTGCCTCGCTTTTTATCGTGAAGAAAGTTGGAACGATCGACTTGTCCGTAGGACATAATTTTATACGCCAGAGCATATTTTAATATATTAATTAGATGATATTTGATTTTAACCAGTGAGAATTTGTATCGTTAAGAAAAAATATTTTATTGTAAGATAGAGATGATTTACATTTAGATTTGAAAATTCTTCTGTAATACAATTATTATATTTTGTTGCATACAGGTGAATAAATAGCAAGTTATCAATAAAACAATTACGAGTATGTAAAATTAAAAAATGCTCTGCGTGTTTTTATCTTTGATTTATTCAATAAACGTTCGGTACGTAATTCCTTGATTTTCCGAACGATTTTATCTGCCAGGATTTGAATTGTACCTCAAAGTTCTCTGTTTTTCAACGTGAAAGCCGCTGACTGTCAATCTAATCCATCCGTATATTTATTTGTCTTTATGTGCCATAAAGCCTGCTTGTTGAACGTGCATGATTCATGCTGCGTACTGCGACACGTGCTAGCCACGCCGTTAGTTTCCTCATGAATGCTTTATAGAACCGATCAATCTTTTTGTGCGCAACTCATTCCGCTTGTTTCCGTCGTTTCCTTGACACTGACGCACACACACACAGAAACACACCGAGCCTCTAATGCGAAACGAAATCTCCGAATGCGAGTATAGTTTAACTTACACGATTAAGTAAGAGCCCCATTGCTCGCGTTGCTTTTCGTAGGATTGGCACTTCGGGCTCGCACGACAACGACGTAGCTTCTGAGAGACAGTACAAATATCCAAGGGACGTGACAAAGACGCTCCACACTCCTTGTAAACGTCTTCTGAACGTCCCTTGGATTTTGCATTGTTGTTCCTAGACGGGCAAGAGATGCTACACATAATTGGAAATCTCAAAGACTCGTGTTCCTCTCGGAACGACATCTCGTCTGCTCGTCGACTCGTTGTGCTTTATTAATTTCCATGACAGACGGACGATATGCGATACTTCTCCGGTTAAAGAGCTCTTGCAACGAATTGATCCATTACGAATCTGAATCTCCTGTGCTGACGACGGTGTAAAGGTATTATCAAAATAGTTCTTTCAATGCTGCATGGAGTGCGACTCTCTTTCCTCGAGCGTTGCACGTCAATTACCTTTGGCGACTGTGTTGATGACGCGCCTTGAGATTTACTCGAATAATTCGATTAACTCAGTCAGAATTTCGTAATGGAGATGTACTTCCACGTGAGGGCGTGTTAATTAGAGGTATATAGGAAACAGAAAAAAAAAACGCTACTAGAGTAAAACTAAGTCCGAGTGTTTAAACATCTCTACGAGTAATTACACTTGCTAGGCATAACTTCTCATGTACTTAAGCGAACAAAACACCGAAGTGGAGCCTCGGTGACGTAAGCGTTCACACGCAGAGCTGCGTGAAATATTACTTCACAGTGTTTCGATTATAGCCAGTCAAATATTCTCTCGCATAATCAACTTTCCTCTCAGAAAAGCGCAGTAATCGGGGCGCCCGTCGGGCGCCGATATACATAGATCTAGAGATTAGAAACGAGCTAATTATCGATACAGACACACACATTTAAACGCATAAATAATAGAAACAGTGAGACATGGAGAATGGACGTGACGCTCGCAAGGATGGAGTAATATTTTGCTCGTCTCTGATTATACCGATGACGTTAATCGCGTCGAGATCGACCGCCCGCGATTCACGGGCGTCGTGACACACGAGGAGAGAGAGAGAGAAAGAGAGAGAAGAACGAGGGAAGACGGAGAACAGCACACCGCTCTATTCTTCCGCGATGCGATTAGAAGGATAGGCGGTATCGCGACACTACGACAGCAACCAGCCAGTAGCAAAGCCGCCGAAATCGCGATATCGCGCGGCAGTTGAAAAAGCCGTATAACTTCTTCTTATCTTATAAGGATACAAAATGCATAATCCGATCCTTCGTAAGTTCGGCTGGATCTCCGGCCATATCCGAGTATTAAGGACTGTCGCTGCTGCCCGGTATCGCGACACGGCGGCGGGCGAGCGGTTTTTTTCGCGCGGTCTCGAACCGAAGGGAGTGTAATCGCAGCTAATTGTTAAACTGACAGAACAGTGAGACAGACAGATCTTAAGGCATCATGGAAATGTCTTGTTTTTTTCTGTGGATTACAATAAACTATTTTATTCTAACCGGTGGTAACAGTTCAATCTCTGTCCTACTTTTTTATCCACTTCCCTACTACGCTTTCGTGTTACGTGAGGTCAAGAACTCTTGAAGAGCGCGCTAAAAATATAATACTTTACACACTTGGTCCTTTCAGGAATGAGGATATTGTTAAAGTACACATTTCTCTTTATTGATTGACTTATGGTCTTTAGAGAACGTCGCTTTCGTACATCATGTCGAAATTATGCTTCGTCACTTATTAGAGAGGAATTCCTGGCAGAGTGCGTCGCTCTCATGCCGGTGTCCGCTTTAACGCGTGCGACGTCCTCCATTAACACTCTATATAGAGAGGATTAATGTAAAAGGCATAATAAATTACAGAGTTAAAGATCCTTAGCTCGCTAGTAATATTTGGTCATTTGGTCGCTTTTGTAAAATCAAATCGGTTGATATTGTTCTACGCGCATTGTCCCCGATGGACATTCAGACGCGTACTAATATTACCTCGTAGAATGATTTAGATACATAGTTTTGTTGTCAACGTACGAATCCTTGAGTAGAGGAGACAATACGATGGTAACTTACAATATGCTTTACAATAAGCTAACGAATATAATACTATATAATACAAGTGTCGAAAATCGTCGAAACAGTTATGGATAAATTATTTTTTACTCACGGTACTTATGCATATCCACAATCGCCTGCAGTTGTCGCGATATATCCTATCTTTAGGCGAAGATCGCGTTAATACTGTACTTACAAAGATCGTGTTCCGACCCGAACTATCGAGGAAAGGGAACGCGATCGAAGTAAATGCTACCGATCGAATGATCGGACGAACATAAAGATAACTTATTTATATTTGAAGAACATTGGTGACGATATGTTTTCTTTGTAATTTCTAAAAATACTGACAGGAGTCAGATAGCTTATTAATTATCGCGCTCGTCGTAAAAACAATCATCGGATAATGAAACAATCTAAATTCATTATTATACTGATTATTGGTGATCCATCGTTTGAAAGAACCACTCCGTGAAACGGCGAAGTTGCTGCGCGGCTGCGTGATTCTCATCCTTCAGACGGCGGTTCTCGTCCTCCAAGGAGAGTCGCAGGTTCTCGGACTCTTGTAAACGTCGATTCTCATCGCGCAATCGGCGCACCTCATCCTCCAATGAGAGTCGCATACGCGTTTCCCTTGCCATTCTCAGCTCGAGAGTGGACAGATGAGATTGCAGGTCCGAAACGGGATTTCTGTGGAAGATGCAAGGTTCTCATTAATTCTAATTCAACATCGCGTGCCCGACTAAATGTATACTTGTATGTATACTTACGCATTTGCGTTGCATCCGTCAATGAGCCTGTCGTCGGTCCATTCTTGAGGATGCTGCTTCGTCGATCTGTTGGAATCCGCATGTTGATTCTTCCAACAGTCCACGTTCGCGTCGTTGTGAGTTTTCGCGTCTTTGATCGGCGTTAGATTATTGTGCGATTTCATAATGGGATGAAGCGGTTTTGTGACGCGCGGTGATAATCTAAAAAAAAAAAAAAATCATTATGTTATCGAATAAGTCATTTAATTTGTTTTATAATTATAAGTATAATTTTTCGAACCTTTCCTCCTTTGACAACTTATTCTCGCTCGGTGCCGGACTCGAGGCAGTGCTGGCGTTCGAGATCACCGTGGCCGGTCTGGCCATCGTCAGGATCACCTCCGATCCATTGTTCCCGTTTTCCTGCCCGTTCGCGGGCAACACGCTCAAGGTGGACGTGCTGTTACCGCACAGATTCTCCCTGGACCTGCACCTGTTCTGGATCTCCAACATATTATTGTTCATCTTGTTTGAGTTTTGATTCGGACTCATCACGCTATTCACGAGATTATTGTTGACGATCTGGCTGTCGTCGGCGATGTAGTCGGGATTGATCAATCTCATGAGATCTTCCTGCAACGTGCTGGACGTTAGGTTCGCGGAGTTTCTGTGCGCATTCCGCATACCCGGCTTGGGTCGAGGACTCTGATTTCTGGAGCTGCCGCTGGACGGGGTGCGATTGCCGCCGCGATGTTTATTGGCACGTCGCAGTCTGGGTGACACGCTGCCTGAGCCGTTCGACAGCTCGTCTTCGCTGGGCATCGTAGTCACCTCCGGACAATTGACGTCCGATATCCTCATTTCCGGCGGCAGACTCGCCGGGAAGTCCTTCGACTGTCGATATTCGACGCTCACTTTATGAGGCACTGGCCGCTCCGACATGCTCGTCTTCAGGCAAGTGACTTTCTCGCCTACTTTAAAGTCGTGTGGCATCTCATACTTGATGACATCTCGATTGTGCTCGCCGTTGCTGTCGTTATTGTGTTTCCTCTCGTTACCACCGTGTTGACACTCCATCTCGTACTTAGCCAGCTCGTCATACTTGCTGTTTCTCCTCTCGTAAATATCCTCCGAGTACTCGTAGCCGATCCTCTTCTCGTGAGCTCTTACATCGTGCTCGTACTTGGCCGTCGGCCGTTCGACCATCTTCTCATCCTGCATCTCGTACTTTGAATTCCTTTCCGATTTTGTGGGCGTCTCATAGTCGTACTTGCCACCGGATTGCTCGTACTCGTACCTGCCGAGATTGTTGTTGCTACCTGACTTTGGTAGACTGTAAATGGCGTTGTGCGCCAATGGCAAGGAATTGGACGCGCTGAGCTTCTGATGGTTGTGATGTTGCACATCATTCTTGTGCAGCTCCCTTTGAGACGCGTACAAATTCTCTTGTTTGATCTCGTATCGCTCTTTTTGCAGCTTCACATAATTCGTAGTTACGTGATCCTGACCGCGATGCGCGTTGTCTAGTTGCCGCTGATAATTCTCGTGTCGCGCGTTTTCCTGAATTATCTTCGACGACACGTAATTACTCTCCTTCGTGTAATGCTCGTGATTGTGGTCGCGATGCTTCGAACTCTCCACGAGTTGTTTGGCGTAATGAGTCTTGTCTTTCTTCTGGCCGGACTTGCTGGGTGTCACGGCTTGGTAGTTCTGTCGCACCGGTAGCGGAGGTGGCGTACCATCCGGGCGATGACCACCGTCTTGATCCTGCGGTTCCAGAAGCTCATACCTGGAACAAGAAACGCTTTGTTCCCTCCAATTCGTTTACCGAGCGTAGAATGATTTTCTATATTAATCAGGCCCGATAAAGGCGGACATATCGGTATCATAATTTTACACGTTCAACGATCGACAGTTCAGAAAAGGAAGCTTTGTTAACGTTACGATGAGTCGTAAGGATTAATGCGACCTCACTGTTAATCACTCACCAACGATCATCGGCACTACTGTGTCCGCTACTGCTGCTAGTCATTGTACCCTCCAACGGGAACCGCGGATCGTTGAACGATCTAGAGCTCGATCCAGTACCATACCCGGAGCTGTTGCTCGATCGCGGTGGGCTGAACGATCGATCGTACCGCCGTTGATGTGACATCGCCGTTTGTTGACTCGGGGTGTTATCCGCGCTGGTTACATTCTCATAATCCCCTTCATAATTAGTCGACAGATAAGGACAGTTTTGCAGCGTGCAGCCTCTGTCGTATAAAAAAAAATGAAAAAATCTATTTAATATCTTAATTGATTTTAGTTAATCTAAAACTTTAATTTTTAATTAGTTTTGTCACTCTAACTACTTAATTCAAAAGTTGAACTTAAAAAAGTGTATAAAAAATTAATGTAAAATTAGTTAAACTCAATTTTATATCGGATTTACTTTACAAAGTAATTAAAAATCGATTAAAAGCTCGGAAGACCGGGATAGAATAACTTGGGATCCCGTACCTTCGCGGATTTCCGTCGTTGGTCGGCGGTATCACGGTGACAGTAACCTGGGCGCTAGTCTTTAGCAGATCGACCATCTGATCGTGACTCAAGGTCGACACGGCCACCTTGCAAATCTCAACCAGCCTGGAGGCCTGCCTCAGGCCTGCCTGCCACGACAGCCCCATACTTTCGACTTGCGTCACAACGCCGTCCGGATGAACGTGGAAGCCCAACTGTCCGACGCTGTTCCTCTTCAACGACAGCTCTGAGGCGGGCGCTCCTTGAGTTACAGCACGCAGCCGAGCCACAATTTCCATTAACTCGTCCCTCTCGCCGTAATCACCGCGTACGTGTATGGTAATGCATTCGCCTTGATGATGATACAATCTTAGGCTGAACCGCAAAGCAAAGCAAAAATATTAGGCCGCAATTAATCGTTCCGATTTCCTATCGTCCGCGAACGTTTTTTTTTTACGATAAACTGGTCGTGAATAATGCGGTAAGTGGCGGTTACGCGATCTAGGCAAGCGAGACTTAAGAAGTTATTACGACTGGAAACTGAAGGACTTAAATTTTTTTTATCAACGTTAAGAAATTTCTGATTAGTAGATGTGCGCGGTAATAAAGTGACGTGACGTACTAAGAATCTAACATGTTTACCTGTTCGTTTGGGCGTGCCATCCGAGCACGTTCACGCACGGAGTGACGAACACTATCTGCCTCGAGTGCTCCTCGATCAACACGATGGTGTCTATGCTTATGCCTAAATAACAATCGGTATTCTGGTTGCTGTCCTCGAGTATGACTTGCCAGCAAATCGCGCCGCGCTGAGACGCGTCGCAAGAAAGCCTCGGCCGCACCGCTGTCTTCTTCTTGCTGCTGAAGGAGAGCATCGCTGTCCCGCAAAAGGAAAAAAACGATAAATATCTCAAGAATATTATTAAAATAATTTCAATCTAATTAACTAAATAAAATAATTCGAAATCTAATTAATTATATAAAAATTGCTACTACATTATTATTAAAATAGAATTGGTCAAGAATTTAACGTACAGAATTTCTGACCGGTGTCGACAACTGTGGTGGTAGTATAATTCGTAACAAGATCCTTTAGATATTCCTGTCTTGTCCTCGTGGCCATTGTGGCGAACTTTTCGGATCTGGCGAAAGATACATGATCAGTTTCACTAATTTTTGTACATAAAACTGAAAAAAAAAGGAAAGAGTTATTTACCTATGAGCCGCATTTTCGGCGTTTATGACCTTCGCCAGGATAAAGTCCGCGAAAGCTTTTCCCTTCGTGAACGTAGCACCCTGCACAACGGGCGGCCCAAAGATGGGCACCTCTTTGCTCCTGGACACCGCCACGCTGTACTGCGTGTTCTCGGTGCAAGGATTTACGGCTCGCACGATGATGAACACGTGTTGGAACTGGGAGCGTATCCTTCGAGGACTGAATGGTAACGCACCAGGTTCCTGGAGAGGCAATTATTAACAGTAAGACCTTGCATTGCGCCACATAAAAAGAGGCGCGAGTAGAACCACTTGCTCGAAATATCTAAACTCGAAGAACCGGTATCGCGGATACGTAGATAAATTGTTTCTCGCAATCTAAGCGCGCGACAGGTATCGCGATTCCAGTTAAACATCCAGCGACATGAATCACGCGGACGCGATCGCGATGTCTCACGTTGCTCTTTTTGCGGTGCCGCATAATAAAACCATGCGAGAGAGCGGCGTCATACCTGCACGTTTTTGTCGCACGCGGTTCATTATTACACAATTGCGTAATCGCAGGCAGCCTCAATTTGCGGCGGCCGCTTGTAAAACTGTACCTGAAAAACTATCGTGACTATGTCATTTCCGATGTGCCTCTTCCTCAGCAGCTGCTGCCGGTTATTAGGCGTGAAGGGTAGCATGGTGGACACGTGAAAGGTGACTTCCGTCCCGCGATGCGTCGCCGCTACCGCGTGCGTACCCGTCGAGTCGGTTCTGGTGTCCAGTCCGGCCTTGTAACCGTCGAATCCTCGCAGTCTTATTCTTTGGCCTGTCATGAAAACATGCAATTATCTCAATTGCCCCGGCGCGCGGCCAAGAATCGTCGGTCATCTTATTATACGCGTCTCCAGGACGCGCCTGCGTTTGCATATCAATCGGCGTTATCAGTCCTATTTTCTGCGGTTTAGTCGTACACGTTCTTGAACGAGTGTGTTTATCGAACGCGATATCCGGCTTTTCGAAGGGGAAGGCGAAGTAAAATGGAGAAACAAGAAACATGTGTGCTAATTATGCGATTTTAATATGTTCCAGTTTAAATTTTGGAGCGCTACCTCTTACGACGAAAATTACTTAAAAAAAAAGTTAGAATACCCATTTGAAAAAGAGATTGTAAAAAGACACTTGTACTATAAATTAGTGCACACAGAAGAATATCCATTCTACAGAGAAAAGCAATTATTTATTTTATTTTGTTTAATAGTTTTAGGGATATGTTTTAAGTAAATGTGATGCTTATGATGATTTTAATCGATTTGCACTGTAAACTCGCGAGTTGCCACTGCTCCTACTCAATATTCGGTTAATTTCACTAAAATGAGATAAAATTAGCAACATATTGAGTAAGCTTTACTCAATACGTTGTTAATTTATCTAATTTAACTTCCATGTTAGTCAAAAATTTTATCTTTCTTTTAATAAAAATTAATGAAATATTGAGAAGCAGTGGCAACCCATGGAATAGTTAAAAGTGACAAAAAACTGAGTATAATTTGACACTACGAGTTTAACAGTGTGCGGATATATAAAGTTTCTAAATACTTAGAACAAGTATATTTACTCGTATAGTATAGATTTTTCTGTGTGTGTGAGAGAAAATATTATACAAATGAATAAACTACGTTTATAAGAAAGGAAAGCGGTATCAAAACTCTTCGAGTCGTTACTTATTCTTAGGATTACGCAGGAAAGCTGATTAATTGCGAATTAACGCGAGATAATCGTCGGCCAGGCGCCCGCGGAAACGACGCGAAACGCAACGCGCGACGCTCGAGGGAAAAAAAAAAGAGGAACAGGACGCACGTTTCTCTTTTAGAAAGCGACAGTAATCGTTAATGGGAATAACTAAGGCGATCGTAAACGCAACGATTCCACGCGGCGAGTCCGTAACGTAACGACCGCGAAATTGCCGCGCGCGCGTTCGCGGATGATTAGCGTTACGGAGTACAGTAGGTGAAATCATTCCGGGGCATTGAATCGGTTAACCGCCGATAAAGCGAGTCAAACTATCCGCGAAGCGGCCGGTGGATCGCGCGTAAGACCCGCGTGTAAATCGCTTTTCTGGCTGCTTTATTTACGGCGTTTACGAGAGAATAATTTTATCGACTTCCGACGAGAGCTCTCCGAGCTCGCTGCACCGTGTTAACTCGCTCGTTAATATGCACGCGAGAACTTTCTAGCTCCGAAGAGACGTGTATCTCCTAATAGATAATAATAGGTGAAAAGAGCTATTTATTAACATTAACATGGACAAAAGTAAACAGATGCTCGTAATAGAAAATGCAGAACATTTGTGCTAAAAAAAGCATGATATAACACATATATCTTACATAAATTTTATAATTTTTTTCCTTTATTGATTCATAGCAAAACTTTTAACTAATTTCTTTACTTTTAATATATGTTGCAACGAATAATATTATATTGCGTACCAATGGTATCCAGAAATTCCAGGAAGGCTGGGCCAGCATGTTGATTGTTGTACATCTCCTCTTCGGTCCTCTGGCCAGATCGGCAATATAGCACGCCGACTTTGTACCTGCTGGACAGTCCCTGTTCGTCCAATCTGGCTAGCGCTTCCTCGGCGGCGGGTGTGCCGAGCCTGAGACAGCCCAATTGTACTTCCGGCGCAACCAACTCCAAAAGTTCTCTGGTGGGCGGCCGACCTTGCGGCCTGATGCCGAGAGCTTCTTCCGGCACGGAGCCGCGTAGAGTTAGTAACTCCGACGTGCGCACGATCACGCGGTACTGATTAACATCCTTGCGGATGCTGATGGCCACCGGTCCCAGCTGTTCGTCCATGCCGAACCAATTCTGATGTTCTCGTCCTGCGACAAAATATCCCATTCTTTTTATATTTCGTCTATGAGAGAATAATCAATACAATTTTCGTATTTATAAACGCAAATTTGTCTTTTAATTGTCCAAATCTATGTCATTTTTCGTTTTTTTTTTAATTAAGAATTTACTTTAAAAAAATTAAATTTTCATCTATAAATGAAGTATGCACTTATGCAGGTATCAAACTGTTCTCTTGCGTAACGAGTGAGAATTTTTTATGTACACAAATGCGCGTCTTTGTTCACTTACCGAGAAAGTATCGCCGGTAGTAGTGAGCCCCCTCATCGACGCTTTCGACGGGCAGGGGCCGTTTCTGCAGTGGACATACATGCTTCCACAAAGTCTCACCGGGTAGTGGCTCCAGAACGGAGACACCGTAAGACAATGACGGTCTGTGAATTCCGTTGCCCTGAGGACAGCGAGTGAGGCCAACCTCGCGCTCTCCTTCACCGCCGATCTCGTTGCGGAAGAAAGGACACGGCTCCAACAAGTCGTTACCTGAGACCATCATTAAGAGTCACTCGAATCTCTACCACTTGTACAACAATCTTGCTTTTCTTTCTTTCTTTGACATACCTTTCCCATCACCGGCATCCTCTTCGGGAGTCTCGTCGGGCGTGGATGCTCTCAGGGCGCTGGCAGCGGACGCTCCAGTGGCCGTGTTTCTTCGCCTGGCCAAGAGAATCCCCCGCAGCTTCGCGGCGTAGCCCAGGTTCGCCGTCAGCGACTGGCAGTCGTAATGGGCGAACGCGCGTCTCCGGTGCCGCTCTTCCACGTCGGCCGACACCACCGGGCTGGTGCACGTCTCCTCCATCGCCCGCGGTGGTTTACCGCCCCACAGTCTGTTCAACTTCAACCGCAACTTCGGACTAGAACCGGCGCCGGTCGGACCGCAGACCTCGTCGACGTCGAGCGGTTGGCCGGACCCGTCCTGGACGCGACGTAGATACTCGCTCGTGACGGTGCCGCGCTGGTCCGGCGGTCGAAAGTCCTGCAGCATGGCGAAGAAGTTTTCGCCTCCTGTGATGGACTGCGCCACTACGTCGATGCTTCCTGCGACGGGACGAGTAAATTATGAAGCATTTACTTACAACGCTTTCAAACGGCACATTCGATCTCTTTTAATATAATCGAAATATAATTGAAATGAAAAAAGAAAGACACATCACAAAGAATCGCGTTGAAATTTTCTTCTTGTAAGCGCGGCAAAATATTTTTTTTTCCTAATTGTACATACAGCTTAAATAAAAAAAGAGAAAGAAACGGACGAAATGGACTGTTTTCTGTAAAAAGCTACACGGAAAAAATAAGTTCATTAAATTTTATGCAACTAATTATCGATTTTTGGATAGGGCCATTTTCAGACGGTTATTCTTATATAGAATTTTAATAATTCTATGACTGCTTTTCAGTATTTTCAAGATGTCTAATATTTTTTTACAAACAAATACATAAAACTGTTTAGAAATTATGCCCTATCCAAAAATGAATGATTGTCAGATAAAATTTATGTAAGAAATACGCTAATATCGTAAAGAAACTTGAATAAGAATATTTATTAATAATACACGCGGTGCTTTTCGCTATATCGGAAAACTCTTTTTCGTCCGTCTCAATCGTTCGTTAGAACACGTCTGAGCACGCTGAGGCGCCCCTCCACCGCGGGACCTCCCCACTCATCGTCCTTCGTTACGCCGTTGTTCTGCTGGCGCGTTTAAGTTTTTTAAAAATATTTTTAAAAAGCGTCTAAAAGACGTCTTATATCTCGAGTTTGGACATGATTTGAACATGTGCTGTCGGGATAAACTAAAAAGGTTTAGGATACTTTCTAAATCTATTTTCCGGTTTTCCAAAGTCAGAATATCTAAAGAAACTTAGAATATCTGAAGAAAATTCGAGCCATACCATGAGAACCGTATTCCCTCCTGAGAGGCGTCTCCGGCACCCGGGAGGCAGGATCCGGACTGTGCGGAAGCTCCAGGCTGGAATTGGACCTGTGAAGGGCCAATCCACGACCCACGCGGCTCCCTGGCCCTCCGCTGCCGCCGCCGTTCATTGACAGGCTCGCGATCATCTCTTCATTCTGTGGAACAGAAGTACGAAAAGGAGCGTAAGAAACGGATGACACACGATAACTGGTAGCAGCAAGATGTCGCGGATCCGCGGCGTTCGGTTGTTAAATTATCACTCCATTCCTTCGTTTCGCGTTCGTTTGAAAGCAAGGAGCTGGATAGTCGGCCGCCAGGCGGCTCACAAGCGCAGATATAAACTCAAGTATCTCTAAACAAGCGCAAACTAGAGCGACTAATTAGAGTCATCGAGCCTTTCGCGGTTGCGCTCGGCACTTGGCACGTAAACACACGCGCGTGTATGTGCGTGCGTGTACACGTATGTAGAAGAAGTATACCCGAGGGTACTACATATCCGCGCGACGAGTTCATTCATCCTACAAAGTGGCTCTCGTGCCGCTGGCGACTTTTTCTCTCTCCCTCTCTCTCCCCTTCCTTCTTAATTAAATTAGCCCTTAATTACAATAGCAAGGCCGACGAGATGGTAGGAACGAGGAGTGAAGATATGACAGAGTAAAAGTCGCGGAACGTTAGTTGCGCCCGTTATTGCCGATATCGCTGGATTCTTAAGTTTAAAAATCGCGTTCTCCATTCCCTTCTGTTATTGTCGGAAATAATGAAGTTGTCCCAGGGAGTACTTTCGCGCTTTAATCTTAATTAGATAATTTTAATTGATGTTACGCTTGTATTTGTAGATAGTTCTTATTTTAAGAATTGAGGAAGCCTTGATTGGAGAATTCCTTATTTTATCAACTCCTTGTTTCATAATCAGACCTTATTTCCCAATCACGACATATCGTTTCGGTAGTCGAATCTTCCACATTATCATCTTTAAATTCAACGTCCGAATCGTAAAAAAAATCATTATCCATAATTATTCACATATATGTACGTATAACAAAAATGCAATCACTAATACTACTCCTATTGATATTTTAACAGGCTATAAAATCGCTTTTACGCCTCAAGAAAGCTGTCCACTTCCCTTGAAATAAGAAAATCAATAAGACTCCTTATTTGGTCACGGAAGGTTTATAAAATTTGTTTAACCTAAGAAATCCTTAGTTATCAAGGGAGATATATAAATACGCATGTAAAATTTCAAATTTCCTTCTCTACTCAATATTTATCTTTATATATACACACGTATAACTGCACTGAGAGAAAAATATAGTTACTTCTGGTCTCAACTATAATAATTTTTTATTTCTAACCCGAAATATGAATAACTTAACTACATGTATTATTATGGTAACCATAATTATCGTCAGAAATATTATAAAATTGTGGTTGAGGCTAAAAGTAATTATATTTTTCTCTCAGTGTGGAGTTAGTATGAATCGGTGTGAGTCGGAGTATATATACATTTATTTGTTTATATAAATTCATATAGTATGTTTTTTGTATTTCAAATTGCAGGCTCGCGACTCCGCGGGACTGGAGAACATTGAATTTCGCTGCCTTCCAATTGAACTCTCAAAGGGGAAATCACGAGCGGCGCGAGCCCTGCTTTCTGGCTGGTATTCGAACTGGCGCCGTCTGGCCATCTCTCCCTGCCTCCGGTTCCGCGGGAGGGAGCGTTAATTAGCCCCGTTCCAGATGCAACGGCGCTCATTGTATACACAACGCGGGGAACGTCGCCGGGATGTCGAATGCACCTGATGCGTCCGCGGCTGGTCGACCGGGTCGACCGAATTAGCCGTGTACCGTTCCGCCAAACACGTCCGGTGAATGGTCGCTGGTATTGTTAACCCTCCTCGAGTCCCTTTACAGGCCGTCCGAGTTCGGCGGGATCGGCATTGCGTGTCGCCGCTGATACCGTATTATTCTGGCGACACGCACCACGAACGTATCCGGGAACAACGCGTGCAAGTACGCCGAATGTCCGGCCGACGGCTGTTCAGGTCGTTTTATTTAACCTTGGCAAACGTTTCCAATGCGCGAACCGACAGATCCACAGATGTCCGGATTCCCAGCGTATGAAACGGGCACAAAGAGAACGCGACCCCCTTTTTTTTTCCTTTCAGACGTTCTCCAATGCCGTCGTATAATTTCGATTGATCTTAATTTCAATCGCGCCGTGATTGAACGTGCTTTTACATGTATTTTACATGTATTTTCCTGCTGTTTCGCGTCCTCAAAGCTGGAACGTATTTTTTACATGAGATTCGTTCCAATTCTTTTCGCCTTTCCCTCTGGACGCAATTAATTTCAGAAAAAATTAATTAATTATACAAATATCGAGATTTTTTATTGTATTAAACTTTGAATTTGATAAGATTATCAACAAAACAAATTAATTTGATTAGAAAACAAATTTATTTATTTCATATTAATAGAAATAATCTTATCAGAAAAATGCAAAATAATGATCATTTCTATATTTAACAATTGCGCTAAAATATTATTTAAAAAAGGATACAAAATAATTTATCGGAATTTAATACAAGGATTACATTATATGAAACCGCGTTTTACGCATCTATTTTCGTTTATAAAATTTATTATTTATAACGGTATTTCCCTTTACGCATATTTTTTTACGAGGAGAAACGAGAAGTATATTTAACAGTTTTATCCGATTTTAGAAACTACAGTCCCAGTTTTTCTTGTCAGTCGCGGATGCAAGGTGCGGCCGTGCTATTCGACGCTGCGTCCGCTGTCCCGCGACTCGCCTTGTACCGGATACCGGTCGCGTACCAACGCATTATTCGCGGTTTCGCGTGTTGATCGTCATGTCGAACTTCGCCCTCGGCTCGGGACGAGCGAAGTGACGAGTGACGGCACGTCGCGTCGCGTCGGCGAGAAAAAAACGGGAGCTCCGACTCCGGAGGCATTCGGGCAGCGAGAGCGGACCGTGATCATCGGGGAACGACGGTGGCCCCGTTGCATTCCGCGCATTCCACGCGTCCCTTCGCCGCGCTCGCTCGCGCTCCTCATCGCGCCGTAGTTTCGTATGCGCCGGATGCGTGACGACGACCCGACGTCCATCTAGCCGGAGAAATGTTTCTCTCTCGAATAATGTATCTTGAATGCATTGCTGAAAGTGCAGCCGTGGATATTTTACGAGACACGATAGTGGCGATGCCGAACTTGATTTTACATTTATTTCTCTGTATCAGTTTCGCGATAAGAATCGTCACGTTACGAGACTTATTGTCAGAATTTATATAAAATATGTGAATATATACTCTTTATTGTAGAAAAATAAAAAAAGGTTTGATATTACAACAAGAAATTATTTTTAAATAATAACATTTGAAACAAAAAAGTAGTTTAAAAATGTTTAATTTAAAAAATTTCAAAAGAAGTTGAAATTTGTAATAAATCAAATTTCAGCATAAGACGGAATGATTAAAAAAGACTACAAAACTTTGAATTTGATAAGATTATCAACGAAACACAAACTTATTTTAATATAGAAATAATCTTATCAGAAATGTAAAATAATTAGCATTGCTATATTTAATAATTGCTAAATCACCGTTTAAAACAAGCATGCAGAATAATTTACCATGCAGTTTAATACGAGGATTAAACTTTTAAATTTTATAAAAAAAAAAATTTATTGAAAATATAAAATTTTTCCTTTTGGCAAAAAAAATCTAATATTTAAAGGGTTAAATAGTGCAAAACGGAGTTGAATCTGCTTTCGAGATGCGGATTAATATTGTGTCGCCGATTTATTTCGGTGTCGATTTACTTTTCACATTCCCGTCTTGAGATGCACGCGCGAATGGTTCAGCGTTTCATTCGTCTGCGGAGCGCATCTTTCGGAGGGGGGTCGTAACGATGCACGCAGATCTACAGAGGCGAGCGTGGAATACCAGATGCGCCCGTGGATACGCTACCTCCCGTGCGTATGCCTCGACGACGCGTGGGTGAGACTTGCACCGTGTACGAGATACGCGCAGAAAACGAGTAGCCGCGACCTGCATAATGCGGGTCTCTATCTCAAGGCTAGCATGCCGCGGTGCTATCCCCGCGCCTACTTCACGCGCGAATTGCGTTTAGCGCTGCTCCAAAGTCGTTCCTTTCAGACGCTTTCGCGGAGAAGGGGGGAGATCCTTTTGCCCTCCGCTGGAGATACACGGTGTCTTAGAATTACACGGCGGTTATCAGAAGATAAGAAGATCGGCTCCTCATTTGCACAACAGAATCGCGTTAATATCCGTATTAAATTCAATTAAATCAATCCTCTCGCATTTCGTTTAAGGACCAGCGGCTCTTTAAAAAAGCCGCAGTATTTTATTTTACTAAACTTTTAAAGTTTATAAAAAAAAAACAATTTATTGAAAATATAAAATTTTTCCTTTTGGCGAAAAAACCCAATGCTTAAAGGATTAAACAATGCAAAATGGAGTTGAATCTGCTTTCGAAATGCGGATTAATATTGTGTTGCTGATTTATCTCGGTGTCGATCCGTTGTTTTTTATTTCACAGCCTTGCTATGAGATCTGTCCCTTATTTAACATTTCTATTTAAATAAACGAAAAGGGACTAATGAAGCGAAATGTGCGAAAGAATGCGAGAAAATGAGCGAGGCGAGATTCCGCGGGTAGCCGGCAAGGCGATAATGGAGAAGAAACTTAAGAACCAATCCCACGGTCAAGCCGAGTTGACTCATCGAGCACTCGACTCGCCAAGGACAACCGTGTCCGTAAGCCGCGTTCCGCCGGAAGGAAATACTTATGTTCGCTGTAAACAGCCGTGCCGCGCGATCGTATTGAGCGATAATAATCCGAATCGCACTGACTCAATCGCTGGGCTCATCGCCGCGAATACGCGTACAATAAATCGAATATCTTGCGTAAAGGGAGCACGTGACACTCGGCTACGTTACTCAGCATCTGATACCGATGCGAAGATATCTCGCAATTTCATCATTGTTCTCGGAATATCTTCTGACGCAATAAAACGATTGTCGAAATGATGAATTAAAAAATCGAGATAACATATATATTAATAACTTCCTTCTCTATATACATAATTTTTTTTAATCTGAAAAATAGATTGGTTATAATAATCCAGCCTAGAAAAACGATACCAACAGCCTTGGTGAAATAGTTTCAACTAAACATGTAGGTCATTACGAAAAAATAATGTTATAAAAATGAAATGTTCATAATTGTTATCAAATATTTTGTTATCATTATTATATTTAGTAATACTAATTAAATATTTCAAAAATTGCATTACTAAATGCATCTTGTAAGTTTCCCTAGAACTTTTTTTCAGTGTGTATAATTTTTTACGAATTAAATTTGAGTAGAAAAAAAAAATTAAAAATCAACAATACAAAATTATGAGTAATCAACAATAAATAATTAATTTCCATGGCGCAACAGGATGAAAAAGACGGTAAAGAGGAAATGGAGGAACTTCAGTGTTTTGCGTTTCCACGTGTGCTCACTGTCTCGCAGCTCGTTGCGCAACACACGATCGGATTAAGGGATCCGGGCGATGAGTGGACGTTGAGTATCGACATGACCAGCCCGGTGTTGCATCGGCGTGCGAACGCGCGTAATCAGGGCTTATGCGTTTCGTCCCGTCTCGTCGCGCCTTTGTCCGGTAACAGCTGCTCCGTGCGCTTCCTTCACGTGCGATCGACGGCCTTGCATACGGTGCACACGCCGGTGATTTATGCGTCGATTCCCGTACACGGACTACGCGAATCGGGAACGAGATGGGTGATTAACGTGAGACAAAAGGCGTCACGCGCAAGTGCAGCGGCGGTATAACGTAAATGCGCTACGCACCGTGTGCGTTCCCGGCGATTATTTATCACTCGATTTATGTTAACCCCTTTAAGATCGGATCTCTTTTCGCCAAGAAATAAAATTTTATTTTAATTTTTATAAATATAATTATACTATAACAATTATACGAATTACAGTTAAATATAATTATATTGTTTTTTTTTACAAAATTCAGAAGTTTAATCAAATAAATGCTGTGGCTCTTTAAAAAGTTGGCTTTCAAAGGCTTAATTGGTCTCCCACCATTTGGAAAATAATAAAATGAATATTCGAATAACGGCAAGATTTGCGACTGCACGCGCATTTCCTTTTCTCAGAATCGCCGGCTCTCTATATACCTCCCATAAAATAACGAGATCAAAACGGGTTGTATATAATGCCCTTTTTATACGTCGCTAATCGACGCACCGCGAGCGCGGCCGATTAATGCATCCGCGCGCATTTCATGCACTTCGCCCGCGCGGACGTGATCCTCGTCGGGACGGCGCGCCGACAAAGTCACGGCCGAGAGAGAGAACGACAGCCGATGTTACACGTTCCACGGCCACTCCGGGAGATAAGGAGACCACCTTCGAACTACCGAGAAGCTTCTCGATGCCCCGATAACCGGTCGTCATACGGACGAAGCGCGGGCGGGTGGTCGCGTACAGTTGATTACGACGACACGAGTGCACGAGTGCGGCGATCAAACGGGCCCCGGGCGCGTAAAAGGAAGCCCCGAGAGAGAGAGAGAGATCAACGAGGCGCCGATACTTAACGCGTAAAGCACGCGGAATGAAATAGCCGCGATTACTCAGGACCCGCGCGCATCGCGGAAGTCGCGAACTCGACGTCGGCTCTCCCGCGGGAACACGCGCGTTCCATTCCATTTGTCTCGCAGGTGGTTACTCGCTCGCTCGCGGCGTTCCGATCTCGGAAAAGCACCTACAGAATCCAGCAATTGCTGCAAGGGAGAGGGGGGCGAGGGAGGGGAAAAAAATGACGGACGCAATCACGAAAGCCGCAATCCGTTCCACCCGCGGTCGCCGGGGCTACCTTGGAGGAATTTCCTACGCTTGGTTTGCCTGGGAGAGAAATCCCCCGGCAACACCCCGGCGCGGCGCGCCGGTGTATCGAATTCCATCGTCGGCGATCAGCGAGCGTGTCGTCGCGGAATCGCACGCCGCGCGCCGGCGGGGCCCGGTAACCCGCGCGACTGGCTTTTCCGCGCGCGTACACGCGCGCTGTGGGAATGCTCGCGGTGCGTGCAACCGCGGCGACGACGTGCGACGCCCGTCGCGGCCGCGTGTTCTCGCATCATCGAGGCTAACGACAGCGCGCAGGTGGATCGCCCGGCATCCGCACCGGCTCTCTCGCTCCTTCTCTCTCTCTCTCTCTCTCTCTCTCTCTCTCGATCGGATGTCCGCTTCGATAGGTTTCACGGATGGTCCGCGCCCGTACACTATGTTCCACCAAGCAGAACCGAGCGTACTGCAACTCACTGTCATTTCTCCGCCCGGCAAGCAGAAGGGAGTCGGTCTAAAATTATCGGTTCTGACATATTTACGTCGTTGCGTTTGAGAAAACGAGAATGCGAGATGCGAGTTGAGGAGCGAAGAAAGTCCTCGACTGAAACTCTCCAACTTCAAGCTTCGAAAACGGTGTGATAATTCGTGATAAGGAGATTGATCTATGATTTTATTTGACATAAGAAAATTGTCTTTTTGGAATGAGTGTTTTTTAATAAATACTAAAAATCTTATTAATTTATATTACACAACGAGCGTTTGTTTTTATTAAACCTACCGAGAGTCTTCTATGTTACTTTATGAACCGGTTTTCCCAACTTCTTGGTACGCTAATAGTTAAATCATATGTCTGTCTTTGTTTTATCTTTAAATTAAAGAAATGATTTAACGTATGATTTAACTATTAGTTAGCTTACCAAGAAGTTGGAAAAACCGGCCCTACGACGCTAAAATTTTACCGATTAGCATGTCAGCGGAAGATTACTGGGAGTGTTGCGCGAAATCTTATTTTTCCTTCTCGGAATAAGTTTACATGAGAAATCGCGCTACATCGCGTCTCCCATAAAGCAAATAAGCGAGATATCTCGACGATCGTAGATAGGAGCGCATCGTTAAATATTGCTTAACGTCCTTCCAGATGAACCTTTCGATCGCAGAAACGCTTCCTTCTCCGCTGGCGCAGCGAGTTCGCCACTAATTAATTAATTCGTGGCATGGATTTCTTGCACCGTGCGATGGGAAACACGATCAGCGGTTATTCAATGAAGAAATCGCGATGAAGAAAACGGCGCCGCGACGTCCTTTCGCACGTATTTCTCGATAAGTGCGAGAGCGCGCACCAGTTATCCCACAATTTCTTTAAACGCCGCTGTGTGTGCGTGCGCGATACGCGCAGCCGAACTAGTTATGTAAATGCATGCCGGCGCATTCTCGACGCGATCTACGAGCGATCGGAATGTCCGTTTCAGAATACATCCGTGAATTGCATTCTTCCATAATTCTTAAACATTGAACGTCAAATTATGAGACATCGACGTTCTTTCGGCGATCTAGCTGGGTGCTGTCGAGCAAGCAGTCGTGTTGACAGGCGATTGTTACAATGCTAATTAGCGAATTAGATTATTAATTAATTTGAAAAATATATGAATTATTGTTTTCAATTTGTATGTGCACAGAAAAAACATTAATTTCAAATCGACAATAATATCTCATATATTAAACAGACAATAACTTGCTCACATAAAGAAATTTTATTTTTGTTTAAGATTATCAAAATCTTTAAAGAAG
This sequence comes from Tetramorium simillimum, assembly GCA_011636635.1. NCBI lineage: Eukaryota > Metazoa > Arthropoda > Insecta > Hymenoptera > Formicidae > Tetramorium > Tetramorium simillimum. The sequence goes on along the minus strand of VBVQ01000471.1, from coordinate 25,864 downwards.
ATTTTATATTTTTGCTTATATATGATTGTATTATTGTTGATTTGAAATTAATGTTTTTTTGTGTGTTGGAAAGGAAGTATCTATAGAGTTTCAATCACATTGAAAGAAAAATATAGTTACTTTGAATCTAACCATAATTTTATATTTCTAACAATAAGTATAATTAACTTAACTATATGCATCATTATGTTAACCATAATTATCATTAGAAATATTATAAAATCGTAGTTGGGTCCAAAAATAACAATACTTTTCTTTCAGTGCAGTATTCTTTCCTCTAAATCACCGAATTATGGTGCAGACCGCGCACTTGAGAAGTGCTTTTTCTGCAGCGGCGTGACGCGCAACGCGACTTTCCTCCGATGTCGCCGCGAGAATCGCAAAAGTGAGCCGCATAAAACCTGCGCTGACCACGCTCGTCCTTGTCCGCCGACTCTCGTAAAATTAACGCAGCACAAATTCTCGAAGCGACGGAAGATTAGACGGATGGGAGACGCACCGCGGAGAGTACGATGAATTTTTCACGGAGTCGTGCGAGATAAAAATGCGTCATGTTGTATTTGCTCTTTTATGATGCTTCTATCGCGCACACACGTGCGATAACATGCGACTTTTATTAGCCGCCGGGAGTTATCGCAGTTATACGATGAGTCCTTAGAACCCGCCAAACAGAATTTTCCTGCCCTGATATTAAATCCGCACTTTTCCCAAAGAGAAAGAAGAGTAAATTTTAAAGGATTACTAAAATAAAATAATTAAAGCAATATGTATCTGCGATAAATTTTGTAATCAATGATGAGAGGCTGACATTTTCACACTATTTATGTTAATACGTATAATTTGAAAATTATATTAATTTCGAAAGAATTATATTAGACATAATTAGTTTCTTTGGTTTTTCAGACTCTTTCAAGAAAATGTTAGATTTTCAAAGGTTTCAAAAAGTTTTGAATAGGATAAAACTCAGTCTCTATGAAAACTTAAAAAATTTAATCTAAGAATTGAATTTTAAACCAATTATCAGAATTTTTATAGGTCTGTACAGAGAAAGAAAAGATTGAAAAAAAAAAGACTGAGAAAAGATTTAACTTCTTAATTCTTTCTAATTCTTATTTATTTGTATTACATCCAGCTCCACCTTCGTGTTTATATGAAGTCTATATGAAGTATTCAATATAATGTACATGTATCTTTGCGCTGGTTATTAGGGTACCATAAAAGAGACTTAAGCAGCAAGACTTTTCATAATTACGCGAGTTTCCACCGTGGTGAGAAAAGCCGTTCGCATTTTTTCCCTGCGAGGATTTCGAGCGTGAACGTACAATCCGCATAAAGACGCGGAGCATGGAATATTGCTTTCGCGAGCTACCGCTCTCGCGAAACTAACGCACCGGGTTTATAATGGTCGTTGCCGTGGAAAACGTTTTTCCGTTGGTTTCCGCCCGTTGATTGCGCTCGCGCCTCCTTACGTGTGCATTGGGAGAGTCATTATTTTTTAAAATTATTCCTTGCGCGAGTGGATACAAGTACGTCGCCGTACTTAGAGCGCCAACAATATCAAGACTTCGACAAACGTACAAGTATCGCAATTTAAAAAGATTTTCTCCATTTCTTTATTTATATGTCTAGAAAACTTGTTGATGATTTTTTATATCGTTGCTATTGCGGCAAACGTTTGTTCGTGCAAACGCCCAACACAAAAGAGCTGAGGAGCTATGGAAAGAGAAGCGGACTGGTAACTCCTTAAACGTCCTGTACAGCAATTTCGCGAGGCAATTACGTACTCCGAGTGGCATGTGTCCAGGGTGACGGCCAAAATTTGATACATATATTACAAAAAGATTAACCGCAACGCCGGCTGCCAGCGGCACGTATTCCTCGGTGAGTTTCTGGCGAGAAAGAAATTCCTAGCGCGGCGAACATTAATTTCGCGGCCGGTTTTTGCCAGGCCGTACGAGCGTGCGCGTTGCCGTTTCTTCTCCCTCCCCCTCGCCGACGACGTAATAACCATTAATACTCTGGATACGCTCGGAAAAGTCCCTTTTTCCTTTCCTATCAGCCACGCGGCACTCGACTCGCGTTTTTCGCGACGGGGGTCTCCCCGAGCGTGAAAATCTCGCCTCTCCGGAGGAAGCGCGGCACGATAGCAAGAAATATTCTGTTATCGCCACTAGGAACTCGCGACGCGGGATTATCGTGTATGAGAACGAGAATGGACGCTAATTGTTTCCTGAAGGGAATAATCTAACGCGCGGCCGCTCCGCTGAACTTCCCGTTGGCGCGCGCGCGCGCGTTGATTATCGCGAAGAGATTATGCGTGAACAGGCACCGATGTGGGCGCCAATAAACAGCCGAGAGCGGCTGGAGGGATCTTTAATTGTGACACGGCTACCTGCGCGGCCTCTTCTCGAGGTATAATTGTCAAACAATGCGACTACAGTCAGCTTCTTCAGCGGGGGTCGCCGATCTTAATGAAGGTTATCGAACTTTCTTCGGAAGTTCGAATTAACGAGCGGCAATGATATTTCAGATAAAGCTATTAATTGTACCTAATTATTTGATTAGCAAGGACTCGGCTGCGACACGATACGCCGCGATCCCTTATCAACGTAAGAGATTAACTCTCTGTTTTCTCGAGACCATAATTACTTTACGTATTATCGAGATTATAATTACACTTATAAAGGCACCTAAGTGCGTCTAAAAACATACTCGAAACATTATACACATAATGTGTATATTAAATTATATGTAAGCGGTGAATTATATTTATATCTGATAATGGTGCTAAGAGATATACATGAAAATCCCTAATTCATGCATAAAACATGCGATAACAAATTGCGGCGTTATAATAGCAAACGCCGCGGGTACGCGCGCGTGTGTGTGTGCGAGTGCGCAGCTGATTACAGAATCGCAATTCTCCGCTTCCTCGATTTATGCCTTCTCTGCACCCGTGGCTGCAATAACTCCGTAACCGTACGTAACGCAACCTTCCTGGCGCGCGGGCGCATCGAAGCGGAGCGTCCGGTCGCGGATTAATTGGCGTAATGCGATTCAAATTCACCCAATTAAAAATTATAATTCTCCCATTGTGCGAACGTGAAACATGCAAAGCGGAATTACGTTGCAGTGGTAAAAAAAAAAAAGAGAAAAAAGGCTGGGGCGCGGGAGGAAGCAGAACGTATCGCGTGCGTATGTATGCCGACAGAATCCCTCTCGGACGCGCGCGACCCGGGATTCCTCGTAGATGCTGTAATTTGCTTTTCATTACTTTCACGAACGCACGCATTAGAATTGTGCGAATAGGACGCCGATTAATATTCATTAGCGAGCCCAGGCCTGCGACGCCGTGGGCTCGTGATATCGGCTGATTGTTCGCGGTATTTGTCCGTGTGCGGAACGCGCGTGCGACATAATCGCCGCAACGTTTCCCGCGGACGACGTAACGAGAAGTCCGATAATATACCGCATTACCCAATACAAGGAATCGGAAATCGAGTGGCTCGCACGAGAGGTCTAGTTGCAGAAGTCGGCACGCATATGTATGTTAGCGTGCGCGAATTCAAGGACTTCGGCGCGTTTCGCATACCGGGCTAATTACGCGCCCGTCCCATGCGGACGACGCACCTCCCTGCGTGCGTGCACGCACGACAATCCATTGCTAGTCGAGAGAGAGACAGAGAGAGGGGGGGGAGAAAGTAGTCAGGACTCGTAGTCGACGATGACAGAAGACAAAGGATGCGAATTCACGACGTGACAACGAAACGGACGCAAAGTCGACAGTTTCACAATTCTTGCTCCCGCTATCGCATTCCTACATCTTGCACGCGTGAACCTAAGGTTGCGCGAGGCTCTTTAAGAGTCTATTTGTGTATTCTAGAAGGACGCAGCCAGAAGAATAGAAGAGACAAAGCATTGAAAAAGTGTAAAAAAATTGGACGCTTTAAAAACATTTTCTTGCTTTGTATTGTAGACTTGTATTGGTTTGATATTATAGATAATATGTAACATTTTAGGTCAGTGAAATTGACACCTCGAAATACGAATTTTTACAAAATTGATATGGCATTTGATTGTCTATATTTGTTCATAAATAATCATTTTATTCATCTTGTAAAAAAAATTAAAAATAAAAAAATTTCATCATTAATGCCTTCAAGTATTTTTTAAAATTGTATTTGGGTTCTGATTGTCTATTATTTGTCCAAAAAATGATTATTTATGTATAAATATGGACAAATAATAGATAATTAAAACCAATATATAATTTTTTAAAAGCGCACTTAGAAGTTCACAAGATGAAATTTATTCAATTTTAATTTTTTTGTGCACGATGGATAAAAATAATTATTTACGGCCAAATAATGGGTAATTAAATGCCATATCAATTTTGTAAAAATTCACATTTCGAGATGCCGACTTTACAGACTTCAACATTTTAGATTTAGATTCTCTATAACTATGCCTGTAATATATCTGACGGCGTCTTAAAACTCATCGAGAACCCGACGCGATAAAGTAACAAATGTTTCTATATTCTCGAGCGTGCATGGCGGTGCACGATGTACATTAAAGCGCGCGCGGAGCGCACGACGATGCGCTCATCGTAAAGTCAGTGGCGCATCAAACGCGCCTCTCTTCATAAAAAGAAGACCGCGCTCAGCCGCAACGGATAATGATTATCATAGACAATAAAGCGCGGAGAGGCCGCGCGTAATGACGAATGCGGTGTTTATCGGCAAAGTGCATTTCGAAGTAGCGCTCGCCGGACGATAAATCCAGTACATCATCCTGACACTGTGGGAAAAGACAATTAATTGCGAGCGCACTCGCCTCGTACTATCTTACGGCCCTTAACCGCGGTATATAAGCCATAACCCTACGTCCCTTCGCCGAGAGAGGCGAACTTAATATCTCGCAGCGGGGGACGCGCGGGATGCAAGGCGAGCAAGGAATCGCGAGCGCGCGTTTCTGACGATATTATCTGACGGAACAACGACTGGCTGCTATGTTACTTACTTACGCCGGGGGGGATCGCTTCATCAAAAACCTTAATAGCGAATACCGTATTTATCTAATGTGAAACAGTTGCACGAATAAATTGGATTAATAACGCGACGCCTACAGCCGCATCGGTATCGCGCGCTGTTGCGAATTAATCGCCATTATCTGTGCAAGCCCGACTTAGCACGAAGCGCATAATTAGCCAAGTAATTACCGTGTACCTAATTTCCTTTAATCGTATGCGATGTTAATCGTGCCTATACAGTCGATGCGCATTGTGCTCTAAATACCTTAAGACAACGTTAATCGGAGCGAGTGCCAATGTTTGCTCGGTGAACCGGCCAACATTCGCGAGTTAACGAGATCCCGGATTACCGCGTCGGCTTCGCGCGCGTGTCGATTGATACGGGGCGGGGACGGAGATGCGGCGTGTACATCCTCGGCCGCTCGGTTTCCACGAAGCCCCCGCGAGAAATCGTCGGAGCCGCGCGAAGGAAAAAGGGATCTAGGACGACGAACCCGCCGCGAGACGCTCGACTTATTGGTCGCCGGCCGCATTACATCCCGTAATGGGCGAAGCTAAGCCGCTTGTTTTCCAGCGGCCACAGCGTGACGATCCCACATCGGGGCATGGAAAAACAGCCGAGGCGTTTTATGGCTTCTCGAACAATCTCGCGAGACATCCTTTCTCTCTCTCGCTTTATGTTAAATCCGGAATGCGTGTGGAGTGCAAACAAACCCATCATTAAGAAGCAATGAAATTGATTTCTTAGCCTGTTTTATATGCCTTGGAACTCTGCCCGGAAATTGACACCATTTTCTTTTCGTATAATAACTATATCACGTCTTTTTATGTAATTTTTAATCTTTTATTCATGTAGATAGATTTAGAGATCAAGATTAAATCTTCTTAAATAAACGAGAAAAAAAGAAAAATCGGTTAAACCTTATATATTGTTCGTAGAAATGATTCTAGTGTATACAAATGTGCGTTTAAAAATATAAATATTACATGTACATTTTAATTTGAAAATGCATATTTCATGACGCAGACACTTAAAAAGCAAGAGAAACTGTACGCAACATCAGCGGCGAGTATTAATGTGCAAAGATTCGAGATTCATTACTCCAGGAAGAACTATGTATAGCTGAGTGAAACTACTTGCACTTGTTGGAGCAACAGATCGCAGGCCGTTTCGCACGCTTTAATCCGACAATGCAGACGATAAGCTAACGGTATATCGACGTATTGAGCGACTGTGCGTATACAACGAGCACAAGACCATCAATCACGGGCTCCGTTTCGACGACGGTGAGCAATAAGAAGAGAGAGAGAAAGAGAGAGAGAGAGACACGGAGAAGCGGGAGCAGAGCAGTAAGAGGCAAGGGGAAAAGAAGGTTCACGGGGCCACATGTAATCGAGATCATCATGCTTCGCGAAAAAAAAAAGGAAGAAACACCAAGGGCAGTCACTCCGGACTGTGCGGTTACATCACGCGGAGCATCGGCCTCTCAACCCTTTTTCTACTCTCGATTCGCAGACACATGCGAAATTTTCTTGTTAGCGGCCGCGAGAGAGATCCATCCCGTCGATCGTTTTCTCCGCGCCGATCGCGGTGCCGATGACCCTCCATGATGTTTCTCGCCGAAATAGAATGACTAAGGACGATACGAACCAAAGGAAAAAAAAAACACGTAGACAAAAAAATTACAAAAAAATTTTAAATGCCTAATTGAATAAAAATCGTGAATATAGTTAAATAAAATAAATGGAAACTGGAATTTCTAAAAACAAGATCGATTGTTGCCATTTATGATTAATTAGACGAAATCTTAAATATCATTTTTAAATAGATTTTATTGTTTAATTTATTAAATAATTTTATCACGAAAGCGTATTAAAATCCCCGAGCAATTACATCCACGAGAGCCAGGACTGAATTAAACCGTAGCTGACTGCGACATTCGGTAGCCATTTATCACTTCTGCTTGATACATCGCGATACTTTACTGCCGACACACGACGGATATTTCACGGTCTCGCAATGGGATATCTTGGCCGCTACGAGCCGGACGAGATATTACGATATACCAGGCTGCATTAAAGCTCGCTACAGGTGTCTCGAGATCAAAATCAACTTCCGACCGGCGAGGTTTTCGAATCGCTGCTTCGAAAATTTGAAGATGTCGATCGCCGAAGCCGTTTGACGACGCGATTGGAAATCAATCGAAATTCGCGACAATTAAAAATCACAATCGATCAGGTTTGAGCGTACATATGTATGTATGTACATTGTACGGTTATCGACGGTCATCGCAATCGCGCGCGTCATTTGTCCGATCGCGGGTCCGACTACGAGTCCGGATTACGAGTGGGCGGTGATAAAAAAAAAAGGGGGGGGCAAGGGAAAAAGAGAATTCGCGCTGTTGTTGAAAATTTCATTTGCAAGTCAAATGTCGGACCGGCGCGCTGCGCCCCGTTCTGAATCCAATAGTTGCCGCGTCCCGGCATGCGGTTCGGTAAGGTTTCAGGAATGTACCCTCTCAATTCAGGACAATCGGACGGGAATGCGAGGACCGTCGGCGTCGTCGGTTCCGCATCGTCGAGAGAGGAACGAGGAGAGCCCCCGCGTGTGTGGAATTTCTCTCTCTCTCTCTCTCTTTCTCTCTCTTTCGCTCCGGCTCCGCCGACAGTGAGTCATCCACGGCGTCCGTGCATCGCGTCGCGCTGCGCGGCGGACCTTGAGCGCGCGATACTCGATAGACTATCGATATACGGTCCCCCGTGATTCCTCCGAGGGGTCTCGTCAACAAATATTTAATCCCACGCATACGCATGTGATGTACGAGATATTATGAATCCAGCGATTTTAATTTCAATGACAAGTTTTCAGATAAATTCCGAGTCGGCTATTAATTTAACATTTTTCTTCGGAAAAGATATTGAATAATTAACAAATGTTTATTTTTATCAATGTAGATTATCTTTTATCGCGGTTTACCTTACTTTTTATCTTTTTCTAATTCTTATTTTTTTTTTTTAGAAAAAGATAAGAAACTGCGACTAAAATTGATAGAAATGCATGTCCCAGAAATAATAATTTAAATACAGAACATACATACAATACAGAAATTTTACCTATTAATTAAAAATTATCTATTAAAATTTATTTAATACGCGAATATAGCATTCAGGTTTATATTTAGAAACCAAGATAGACGCAATATTTTTTTTAGCGTTTCTAATCATACCTCGGCCCCTTTCGCGGATTCAGTAACCGCGGTCAACGCGTCATTTCGCGGTAAATTCACTTTCTCGTCTCCGCCGTCGTCCTTCTCTCTCTTCCGTTTCTTCGGCGACGGCGTCAGACACGTCATCGCGTGCATAATGCCGCGAATGATCTTCTTCGACATCGTAACGCACGGTCAGCTTATCTGGTAGCTGCTCTCTCGATGGTCATGACCGAACTGAGCAAGTCCACGGAACGGTTTCGTACGATTAACAATAGCAGAATCGCGCGCGAGCCTGCTCGTGCGGAGTACGCGGTGAAAACGTGCACCGACGTGTTCCACCTCGCAGAGGGGGAACGAACTAGCCGTTCGTATAACCGGAGGATATCTAAATCTTTACGACTCTCCTTGGATTACCGTAATCTCAGTTCGATAATTGAGCCGACAATTCCACTTTCCTTCATCAGAGATGTATGCCACACTGACGTTTTAAGAATGACATGTCATTGATTGACGTTTATTAATCCGTAGTTGACCCAAAAGCTTGTAATTCGTAATAATACGAAATTTTTAGAATATTTTAAATTAACCTTCAATCTAAATTTAATAAAATTGTCAAAGTTTATTTTAAAACGTTTTGTCATTAAAATGATAGATGGAGCAATTAGGAAAATAATTACGTTTACGGTATTTGGAGTTTGTCATTAATCCCAGTTTGTGTTATTAACAATTTAATCCGTCTAAATAAAGTTGGTTTAGATTTATATCACATTAATATATGTATAATAATAGTATAGTTATTGTAGATAAATAATATATGAGATAGCACGTATATCTCTATGTACGGAAGTATCACATGTGACACACCGGAACCAATAATCGTAAGGATTGATATATTATCATAACAAAATAAAGATAGAGTGATTCTGTCTATGTATTTTTTCTCGTCACTATGCTTTTGTTTGCAACTGAATTCTTTGATAATGATATTTAATTTCCTACACGAATTTTTCAAGATTTGTCATATCTTTCAAGATTGCTGCATGTTGTGTAATAATCAAACCTTATTTGGTCAATGAAGTACTTTTTATGTATTTTACAGAGCGGAAAGTATTTTATAAATAAATATTTTAATTTATAAGTATAGAGACCAATTTATCTTATTATCGTTTTAAAAATACGGCGATAAAGCTCCGGATATCAGTTACAAATAAGATCACAATGACGAGAAAAAAAATACGTAGACAGAAACCACCGCTCCATCTTTATTTTGTCATGATAATATATCAATCCTTGCGATTATTGGTTCCGGTGGGTCTATATGATATTTCCGTACGTGGAGATACGTGCTATCTTGTATCAGGTCCTGGACTGATCGACGCCGTTTATCAACGACTATCGGCTCGGCGGGCAACAATAGTGATTGTCGAGGAAACCGGAAGTAGACTCGACCGATCAATTAGTTGTAATCGATCGTATAAAGTTGTAAATTTACTCCATTATTAAAATAGAATAAATAACTCTGTAACGAATAAAGGCGTCGATAATACGGCAGCTCGTGTGAAAATTCGATTCGCAAGAAGGAGAGAAAACAGCGAGTCGATCGCGATATAAGCGCAGTATGGGAGGCAAGTGCCTTCGGTCACCTCGTAAGTTTCAACAAGTTTATATAGCTAATTACTTATCGCACTTCTCCACCGCAGGCGCGGTTGCGGCTGCTGCAGCGCGACCTTGTTTGCGGATTGAGTTACACACTCCCGCGCTTTCGCCCGCTGAAAGGGCCCTATTTACGCTTTCAGCCACGTCGAAAGAGCAAAGTAAGAGCCGTCGGGACGTGACACATCTGCAAAACAGGAGCGGCCTGCAGGAGCAGCCCTTACGATGCACCGGAGTAAAAAGCGAAACGATCGGCAGCGTCACCGGGAGACATAATCTCGAGGACGTGCGTGCGTGTATGTTTAAACTTGATCCAGCCATCGCATCGCGGCTCATCTACTTTTTCCACGAGCGTTTAAACTCGCGTTTAAAGACGGATCTCCTTTTACGAAAGCTTGCCCCGTCCGGATAACTATCGGTTATCCGGCCGAGGTAGCTTTGATTAATCGCTATCCCGCGCGCAATTAACGTCTGGCGCTCCTCAACGTATATTGTATCCTGTTGAGGAGCGCGACGTGGCTCGATTAGGAATAGCTGTTGATAGGGAAAGATTTTATTGCGCGTAAACACACACGCGCGATGAGTGATTCCGGTCATAAATTAAAGCGTAACCATATCTGCGACTGAAATTGTATCTCAGGCAGACGTAAAATGTGCTGTTTATCGCGATATATTCTTTTTTTTTGTGAGCAATGCGAAATTATTTTAAAGGAGATTAACGAGATTGCGAAATTTCACATTACAGGGAAAAATAAATGGAGCGTGAAGATCCTGCTCTATAAATCGCACAGAACTTATTTGAAAGTCAAACGTCCTTCCGACAATACGGAAATCTCGAAAGTTAATAATCCCACTGATTGGCGAAAGAGTATATCGTGGAAAATCAGGCCAGCCGCTTTTCCAACATTTACGAGTGTGAACATTTCAGAGGCTTATAATGCGAACGACGTAAATGAGTTCTCGTTTGAGAAACATCCGGCGAGATTGTAAAGACCACCCAAGGGGAAAAGAATGAGAATAAAGAGCGAGGAAGTCAAGGTAGGATCTACTCTTCCGACTTTGTGATGAAAGAAAACTGGCGAGAGAGTCTACGTTCATTCTTTCTAGCCGCGTTATATCACACTCTCCGCGTTCAAGGGCCAACAAGCGTACACTTGGTATACGTGTTATAGAAGAGAAAAGAAAATAAGGGAAGTACTATGAGAGAGTGGATTAAAAGTGGCTAGAAAGACCTTCCATTCTTCTTCAAACTGACGCGGCGCAGATTTTCGGATCTTCGTGACACAACATAACGCGAGACAAGCGTCACCCCGTAACGAACGGAGCTCCCCGTTATTTCATTATACTTCGTAACCGTTCTTAGATGTCATCGCCGATGACGTTGCATAAAGTGCAAACCTTGCCGAGATCGTTAACGTTCTTATTCTGGTGCAGCTGCACGCCGGCCGACCAGTATAATCCATTTGCGGAATCGGCTATTAGGATGCGAGCGAATCTCAGGTGAGACACGTAACCGCGGTGCGCATCAACACAGGCGGCTCTTCAAGGAATAATAATCATCAGCGACACCGGATGATTTGCATCTGGGCTCAGAGTACACTCGGGATACTGCGCCGCTGATTACGCCGTGAGAGAATTCCTTGAAAAAATTCCGGAGGTCTCTATCTTGCTCCAGCCGGTGTGGCGCTTCGATGAAGTCCGGCGTATCAAAAAGAGCGCTTTAATTACAGTCACTCGAAGGTTGACTACGTTTGAAGAGAGATATGCTCTCCTCTGGATGTACACACGAGATGAAAAAAAAAAAGAAAACTTGAAAAAGTATTTTAAGTAAAAATTATTTTGTGTAAGAATGTGGGTTCTTTTGATTCTCTCTTATATTAAGATAAATATCCATTTATGAAACGAAGAAATAAAAAACTCTTGCAAATAGATATTATTTCTTGGATATTTTATCTGTGTCAGCGTCTACGTATATTTTAATATAAAATCTTTGAAGAGACTTATAAAGAGGCTTCAGCCGATAATAAATATCCCTTGAGCGATCCAGACTTATCAAATGCGGTTTCGAATATTATATTGAATGAGAACTGTCAGCCGTAGGCGGAAATCATGCGAATGTTTCGATAAAATCAATCGATTCTTCCTCGCACAAGAGTGCCATTCATATAACGTATATAACGTCCGATAAAAACGTAGATAAATTTTCTCGTATTTCAATTGCGGGTTGTAAAGCATAAAGTACTATCCATCTATCACTAAATAAATGTAGGCAATTTGTGGACAATCGAATGCCATATCAATTCTATAACAATTCGGGACACCAAATTCACACGTCTTTTACAGACTTTTTTTTCAGAATGTAAGACCTGACATTTTTCATTCTTTTACTTCTACTTAAAAAATAATTATTCTTTCACAATTTTCCTTTTCTCCCCGAGAACGGAAGGAATGCTTTTTTTGATATAAAACATGTCTACGTGCGCACGATTTGATTCGATAAAATCATACAGGAATTGCTACGGACTAAATACTTAATATATGCTTCTTGAAACGCTCTCTCGCAGAACTGTCATTTTGACGATAGTAACTTCCGCGGAATGTCGCTTCGGAATTACGATCGTAGTGGACTGAGGGAGAGGAACGTGCGCGCGTGTGTGCATCATTATCTCCGTAACTTCTTATTCGGTTAATTGCTGACTGCGTTGATCAGTGTGCAGGTGTATACGGGGACAATGAGGTCATCGGCCTGATACCGTCGTTGTTGCGTAACGAGCCTTTTACCCGCGTGACCCACGCATGTGTGGGCGGGGTGTCAGGTACCCATCGCGTCCGCGAATGTATTAAGAACCGGGAGCCGGGGGACACGGTGTAATTTAATTGTTGATTTAATTACAGTGTCTACCGCGCTGCTAAATTGCTTTAACGCCACAATGCGCAGCGCCCATGATAATTAAGTACCTACATGCGCGATTTTATTGTTCCCTCTTCCTCTCGTCGTGAGATAATGCGGGGTGTCCCGAGAGAGTGCAAACTCCTTGGGATTCCCGATGTTACACTTATTCCGTTTAATCTATTTCAATTATCTTGAAACGGAAGTTTTACGTAACCGAATACTGGGTGCTGCAGGATTCCCAAAGGAGGAATGGAATTTGAATTTTTCGTCGATTCTCGCTGTATTCTTGAGAGATTTTTAAAAGACGCTTCCTTTCGCTAATCGACCGTCCGTCCTTATTTAAGCCAAAATGGATTCCCGCGATAACGTTGATGGAACTTCCAAGAGTCTCCGAAGCAGCGATTTATGCAACGATAAGTATCACGGAAATAGCGTACTAGTGATGAGTAAATATTATTCTATGGTGCATAAACTCGTAAATGTGCTTAAATAAACCGAAACGTTGAACTTCATCCTTTCGGCATAGAATTCGAGCGCATAAACATCGTATAACGATACCTTTTTGTCCATAAGATCTTTACGATACTCATTACGAGCTTTCACCGGTGATAAAAACATTCGGACGAATAAACTGACTGCAAGACTTAAAGTGCGCATAAGTAATGGCGATTTTACGAAATACGCGGCGAAGAACTGAGTCTCTCATGAATATTTGTAGTTGCTCTTCTGTAAAATTATAAAACGTAATATCTAATTTATAATATAGCTAGTTAAATGCAAATTGGTCTTGTTACAGAATTGTCTATGTAAAATTGTCAGGACGCAGATTGGTACAGTAAATTCGTGCTTGAACGTGGATGTCCCAAAACTTTAGAAAAGCGCGCATACATAAATTTAATTAAATTGAAATTTGTGCATAGAATGATATAAATTCTTGGTATAGATTTAATTCTTTTTTTAACAATTATAAACTTTTTATACGGTCCATTAGATTACAATTCTTTCCATGTTACTGCACTATTTTCAAAATAATTTACATCGTTCTGCAATTTATAAAGCTTGACTTTTGTGTGTGATTACGACATAAATATGCCAGAAACGATAATTTCGCGTTTACTTCCTTCTGCTTCTCGGGTGCGAAATTGTTTGAGCATTTGCAAAATGAAAGAATGCAACCTATCGTTCGTGACGTAGCATATGAACGTTTTACGTCCGTCAGCATTTATCGGCGTAAAATTATGGTGGCGTGTACGCCCGCAAAAAAAAAATCGTGAGAAGGTTGCGAGAGCGAAAGAGAGACAGATTGTTGTACCGTAAAATGGGAGAGAGAGATTTATAGTACCGTAAAATGGGATTGTTATACGGTGCTTAGAGTAGATCGCTACAAGTCTAATTCTCAGAACGGGAAGTAAAGCCACTATGGGAGGATTTCTCTCTTTTATTACACTCTTTTTTTTCTCCGGCTCATTTCGCTGCGACTCTTTCAATGTAATGACAAGAGGTCGCGTAATCGCCACATTTCAGTTCTTTCGTCCCCAAATCTAGATAAAGAGATAAGAATGATCCGAAGGCCGATTCGTATACATTCTGAGTATGTATACATTCACGATTACGAAAAGGGAAATAAGTAACGATAAATAACGAAGTAAATAAGTAAAAGAAATGCACGATGCGGCATACTCGCTCCGTTTGTCTACGTTAGAAGATCGCTACGACGTTATGGTGTTTGCCCGGTGCTTTAGAGATAAGCTCAGAGCAGATAAAAGATACGGCACCTCGAAACCAGTCTGTTCCTCGCTCGCCGCTCGAGTAAAACGGTCGCCCGCTATATCACGGCCGAGTAATACCGCCGTTTACGGTCGCGCTCGCGTCTACCACGGCTCCCTTGTTTAGTCTGGATCCTCGTCTGGAGATCATCCAGCGCCTAGGCCTCTGTACATTGGATGATCTCTATCCGAGACGCCTAGACTTTCAAACTGCAAAGTCTGGTCTGCGGATATACTTCCATCGAGTAAAAGAGAGACATTACATATGTCAAATATACACTGAAAAAAAAACATATGTGTAGTTACTTTTGGATCCCAATCACAATTTTATAATATTTTTTATGATAATTATGATAACGTAATGATGCATATAATTAAGTTAATCATATTTATTGTTAGAAATATTATAAAATAACGGTTGGGTCCAAAAGTAACTATATTTTTCTCTCAGTGTGTAAAATAAAATTATTCTATTAATTTAATTAAACGATGTCTTATTTTTGCCGTCGCCAATTTCTTTTCAGATTGTTTCGGAAATCACGAGTGTTTCTTGCTACCGAATCCAGAGAAGACATCCGATTCCGGGTCACGCCGACAAATTATCCACGGTCTGACTGACAATAAATACCGCTCGCTCGCGTGTCCCCCCGAATGTGCGTACCGTTCCGCTGGCGTATGGGGGCCGAAATGAAATTAAGAGCGGCGATTACGGGAGGATAATGACTCGGGCGGTGTAAGTGGCGTTTTGCCGCGGGGCAGGCGAATCCTGCTGATGGACGAGCCTCCCTCCCTCCCGGGCGGCTCATCTCGCGCATCTCGTCGTTTGTTCGTGCATCCGCGCCTCGAAACCGCCCCGGCGAGCCCCGCGTTACGGGATCGTTACTCGGAAACGATCAGGCCGTAACTGGACCTAACTCGCACCCGAGGGATTGAAGGAACGCGACCCACTCGCCCAGACTCGCCGATCTCGCGCGATAATCCCGGCCGAAAAATTCAGTGGCTTCCCCCTGATGGATCTTCAATTTTATCGAGCGAGGAGAAAAACCCCAGGCTCCATTTAACGCGGAGAGCGCGGCCGGAGATCGATATGGCCAATAATTTGCAAGGTTAATCGAAAGTATCGGGGGGGGGGTTAAGAAGGGGGAAGCGCTTAAATGAACAACGCGGCGTAATTAACACCCAGCTGAATGTGGATAAACGAGGTAATTGCAAGATCATTCACACGAAGGGGCGCGAGAGCCGCGTGTCCCGTGTCCGCTGATTCGCGAGCGCTCTATCGAAATCGAGTGTCGCTCAATTTTTTTTTTTGTGCGGTTTCAATTAAACCGAAAGTGACAGATGCCGGCAGACAACGTCCACGTGAGCGTATTAGCATATTCATTAACGAACGCGCCCGAGCGCGGCGAGAAAGAATGGGAGCATATGTCGATCCGTAGCATGCGGGAGTATTCGCGTGTTTCCGACATATGCCGCGCTCGTCCCTTTCCGTCGGATCCTCCTTTCGATTTCGTTCTGAATGGACGAATGGTTCTTTGTTCGGAGGGATTCGACGGGGCGAGCGGGAACTGACACGATTATTTTACGACTCCGTGAACGACCCTCGTTGTACGTGGCGTCATGTACGTGGTGCACCTCATTTTGTAAACTTTTACAAATACAATGTAGTGGTCTACTGTAAAAAAAACTGACAAAACGAACGGTAGTCAGATATCAGAGCTTTAAGTGTTATAAAATTATTACTAACAATTATATTAGAAATATATTTTACTTTATTTCAATTAATTGAATATATTTCCGTTTACGATTGCTGATTTCATCTACGGTTCTACTTTCTTTATCTATAAAATTCCATGGACTACGTCTAATTGTTAGATCTTTAGTTCGTCTATTTTGCTTTATTCGAAAGCTAATTTGATTAAATTTAATAATGTTCAAAAATTTGTTTCGTATTCGTCTTATTATTTATTTTGCATTTTTTTTTTGCTATTTATGATCTTGATTATATGTTATATGGTTTAAGAAGATTGGAGAATTTATAATTATTAATCATTTGCAACACAATAAAATATTCTCTATTTGGGAAACGATTGGGCAGAAGTAATGTTCGCCGTTCGTAAAACGGCGATCGGTAATGTCTCGAAGGCGTTGGGGGCCCGGCAGGCGTGTTTTTGCTGCCGACGCGACGATGCACAGCGCACGTGTGCGTGTTTATTTCGAGTGAAGATTAAGAGTCCCGTACTCTACGTGGCCCGTTGAACGGGCCACCGCAGCCACGGCGACTTGGCTATATGTTGTTTTTAACGGTCAAACTATAAATATACGGCCGGCCTGTGTATGCACGGACAACCGCGACGAGAGCCTTTGCCGAAAAGATCATCGCGGAAAGTCCCGAAATATTGGCCTTCGAGGGAGAATTTGAAAAGCAAAATTATTTATCCGCAATAAGAGTGACGAAAAGTCTCTGATTCCGAAAAGAAAAATTTTTAAAAACTATTATAAAAACTGCCATATTGGGGAAGTCCAACACTGAAAAAGAATCCTGGTTAAAAACGGACCAATCAGAAAATTTTGTACGATTAATCAAATATTCTGATTATTATAATAGAAATTCTGGTTATTATAAATATAACTCAATACTTTATAACCAAAATATTCGATCAATCCTACATAATTTTCTGATTCGTTCATTTTTAACTGGAATGTTTTTTCAGTGAATAAATGTCCAAAAATTAATAATCCCTTTGTTTTCGGTACTGTTTAATCATCCGTATTGTTATCATTCAAATTTTTTTACTAATATTTCATTTTACAAGAGACTTTCGACTGGTACAAAAAAACAAATTTTAACAGGTGTAGACGATACCGGTGCATTTCTCGAAACATTTTAATATCGATCCAACATCAATTAATTGTCTCAAATTCAAATATGTACCTACTCCATGAAAGGGCGTACGTACGTACTTCATTACATTCGAGATCATCTTTCCCGAGAGCGGTTCCTAGAATCGACAGTCCAGATGTGATAACGCAAATACCGTGCGTGCGGGCGAGCGAGAGGAGTGAGGAAAAACCGGGGGGGAAAAAAAAGAGAAACGAGAGGAAAGCTGACACCCGGCCGCATAATTGAGCGGCGGGGTCTCACGATGTCAGCGCATACGATAATGCACTCGGTCCGCTCACTTTGTCTTGTAATTCTAAACCCATTTGAGTCCGGGCGAGCGATATCACGCGAACGTACGTACGGCCGCGCGCGCGCGCGCGCGGTCGTCTCCGTGTTGCGCGGCCGGACGAGATATAGCCAATGGTGTGTATGAATAGCATATTTCTCTCCTTAGTAGTATATTCTGCGGCGTATAAACTCGGAGGTATAAGAGACTCGAGGCAAGGCTAAGGGACTACTAAAGCCGCACGTTGCAAATATACATTATGCAGAGGATACGTCTTTTTTTTTCCCCTCTCCTACATGCAGTTTACATAATGACTCGCTTCAGGGTCATACGGGGATTTTTAACTCGACTCATCCTTTCGTTGTGAGTTCACCCGAGATCTCCGCGCAATTTTTCTTAACCCTTAACGTTACTTGCCGAGGTTTAAGAGCAGGTTCCCCAATTCTCAGTGCTAAACGGTGACGTGAGTTGCATAGTGCAACATTTAGCAGACAACCGTGAACACACTGTAAACCACTATGGGTTCCAACTGCTCCTACTCAATATTCGGTTAATTTGACTAAAACAATGAGATCAAATTAACGATATATTGAGTAAGTCTAACTCTATATGTTGTTAATTTATCAAATTTAACTTCCATGTCAGTCCAAATTTTACCTTTCTTTTAGTAAAAATTAATGAAATATTGTGAGTAGGAGCAATGGCGACCTGTGGAATAGTTAAAAATGATTCAAACTGAGTATAATTTGAAGCTACAAGTTTAACAGTGCAGTTACTCCGGTTTCCTCGACGTTACGTAAAATATTAAAATATACCATGAAAAAACGCGGTTTCAAGCTTTGAATTTCAAATTAGACGACGCAGCGGGCGAAACGAAGCATATCTAAGTCTTCAAAACGGAACAAAATCATCGGAGGTGATTTACGAGGGCAGCGCGGAAAGCAAAAGAGCGCGTCATCAGGAAGTCGGGGTTGCCGTATGTGCCGCGGACATCGATCACCGTCCGCGGTTCAGCGTCAAAACATTGTACGCGTTGGTACGGTGCGTCAACGTTAACGGGGCCCCCGATCGACGAAACAATGCGACGAGCACTCCCGCTTGGAGCATCGCGCGCGCTTATACGCGCTTCTCGGAAGTGGTCGGCCGCCGTACACTTTCTTCGCCGTGGCGGCGATGTGGCACACGTGTGTGTTGTCTGACACGAGCACACGTCCCGACAAAGGCGGCCCCGGCTGGCGCTGATCGTTCCCCGAGACATTTTCAGCGCGTAAATCCCGCGCGCCGACGTTTAATGTCACGCCGCCGTAATGTCAGGATCGTGTCGAAGAATCGGGTCGAAAAAAGCGGATCCCCGTCGTCGGGGGTGTCGAGCGGCGACGCGGCGTAAATCATAATTAAACTCGCGCGGCTCGGCAGCGGGGGACTTTAACGGGATTAATTAGGTGTTGTAATTAATAAACTTTGACAACAAAATTAATGAGACTTGGAAAAAAAAAATAGAAAATTACTGAGCGAATTATTAAAATTCAAGCGATACCAATCTTTGAAGAGATTATACTTCAATCTACAAAGAAACATTTTAACTTTCTAATTATTAGAAAAAAATATAATATATAATTATACAAGTAAAATGTAACAAAATGTTCCCTCATTTATCCTGACCAAAGTAAGATAAATGACTATTTTTGGTTCTGCAATTTTACTAACGCGTTGGTTCCTAATTTCTTTTTTTTTTTTTTTCGATGGTTCGGCGTAACATTAGCCAGCTGTCCGTTTTAGAACGCGCGTCGACCACTCGATCGCTTTTCCACGTGCGTGCTCGAGTGCCGGCTATCGGCGAGTGCCGGCCGACTCGGCTGCACAGACTAGCCGACGTTAAGCGCCGATCGATTCCTCCGTGTTGCAAAGAAATACGATGTATCCGAACGTTGACCCTGGACGACGATGTGAATCGAGAATCGCGAGGCGAGCTTGGCGCACGTCGCCGCCGCCGCGTCGTCGATACGCACGCACGCACACTCGCGCGAAGACGCCGCGTACCTACACACCGGGACCTCGTCGTGCTAGTCGGTCATTACCCCCGCTCCCCGGTGTGTGTATGTTAATTTTTACAGGCAGATATCCATCAAAGCAGCGCGTGGCCGCCGCGGTTTCCTCCTCCCGATCGGATCTGCGCCCGCAAGAGGAAAAAAAAGAAGCAGGGAGAAGAAGTCGATCCCGCGACAGGAACGAGTCTAAGAGACAACGCGCGGGGCGCGCAGCGCCGACGACAGGACGGGGAATCGAGAAGAATGCCCGAGAAGAATTTGCGAGATGATAATTAGGCCCGTTTTAATTGGTCCTGTCTAGAAAGTCGACGAGTCTCAAATCTCCCACACTATTTCTCCGTAAAAGCGTTACACACGCGGAAACAGGGTCCGAGACAATTACCATTTAAGAATTAAACTCTCGAGTAATTTCCCGTGGCTATTTCCTTGAATTTCGCCCGCGATGCGAACCTACGGTGCGTCGACCCGCGCCGCGAACTTACGCCGCGAACAATAACGCTTCGATCTCCGGCGGCGCGGACGACGACACCGCCGGCCCTGGCAGCGAAGATCATCGGTACAGAACGCCGCGGTAATTTCGCGTAAACGATAAATCCTCGGAGTTATGCATCCGTACGGGCGGGGATGACGTTTACGATGCGGCGTTCGCGCGTCACGCCTTATACAAAGCGGTCACTTTTTAGAAATATGAAATCCGCGATGCGCGGCCGTGGATGCCGAGGCGAAAGTGTTGCAGTAAATGGGGTATTTGCAGCATCCGCGCGGAGCTTCTCCCGCTTATTTTCTATATTAAAAAGAGAGTGGCCGTCCAGTTTCTCTCTTCCCCCCCCCC